>BHFT01079183.1:0-14573 GCA_004320025.1 Laticauda laticaudata
TCAAGTCCTTTATGCTCATACTCTAATGCCTAGAGGCTAATCTTTTCATGGTATTTCTTTTCCTAATATTATTCAAGCCTCTGCATATGCCTTCATTGTATCGGATACATTCTCGATACATTCTGATGTATCTTTTTTGTTTTCTCTAAAGAAAAAGCCAGTTCTTTCTCCATCCACTGTGTGAAGTCTTTTTCCTTTAAAATGTATTTATTTAACGTCCATCTAGTTCTTCTTCTTTGTCCTTTCATTTAATTGTCCATTGGATTGTACTTGTGTTCAATATTTATTTCTTAATATTAGTTAACAATCTCTGTTGACATCCATTATCAATATTTTATTCTGCGACCATGGTAAATGTCTGTCTGAGTAGAAGATTATTGTTTAGTTTTAACTTTTCTTTCTCTCCATGTATCTTTTAAGTTTATTTCCTCTACTATTTAAAAAGATTTAGGGAGAGTCTTTCTATTTTGCTTTGTTGTTTCTGTGCTGTATGAGTCCAGTTCTTATTGTCTACAATTCATTAAAATTCTCCCATCATAACTATATCAGCATAGTCCAGTTTCAATTATTTTCATATGTAATTTCTTTATAAAATCTTCTTGATTGTCATTTGGGACATAGATTGCAATCAGGAGTGTTTTTGTATTATTGTCCATTATTTCCACCATTAGTATTCCTTCCGTCATAATTCACTATAAACCAATTTCACTGGATGGTCTCTTTAATATATAAAACCACTCCTTTTTTCTTGCATTGTGTCAAGAAAGTAAATATTTTCCCTAATTTTGGCTGTATCAACAATTGTCTATTGTTTTTTAATATGTACTTCTTGTAGGCAGATTATATCAAATTTTAATTTTTTCTAATTTTATGGAAGGTTTTCCTTCTTTTAACAGCTTAATTAAGCCCGTTTATATTAATTGTAATCAATTTTTTCTTTTCCATGGTAATATTTTGTAGTTAGGTTTGACAGCTCTCGTGGGATCTTGGTTCAACTTGCTCTTTGGCTTCCTCCTTTCCACCTACTGCACCTTCTTCTTTTTCAGTCGTCATTTGGCAGTCCCTTTGGAATCAATAGTGACATTTCTTTTTCTGCCTCTTCCCTTTCCCTCTGAAAAATTTCTGTGTAAAATGATTCAGCTTTCTCAATTGAGTCAATTCTATATCTCTGTTCTGCCATGTGAAAATTAAACCTTCTGGAATCAGCCATCTATAATTCACCTCTTTTTTGAAGCAAGCAATTGGTCAAGAATCAGTATTCTCTTCTCATCTCTCTCACTCTTCTGGATACTTGTTTCAAGACCACAATCTCCTTATCTTTTTATTTCAATGTTTTCTCCCTTGCCACTAGCAGTATTTGCATTTTAATAGCTTTCTTTGTAAATGTGAACTTCTCTTGGAAGCTATTTCTCATTGCATATCTTGTGAAGACTCGATAGACCTCATCTATTCCATCCATCGTCTTCTCTTCAGTTATTTCCAAAGCTTCAGCCAATATTTCTATCATTATCTCAGCTAGATTTTGTTCCTTTTTTCTTCCTCTATTGTTTTGAAATCTAAGATAAAATTCTGATCTGTTTATCTCCCATCTCAGCATACCACTTTTATCTTGGTTCAATCACTGTTAATCTGTTATGGATGTCTCAAATCTTCTGTCTCTTTGTTTATCTTCTTCAATTTTTTGGGAGTCTCTCATCATAACTTCATCATCATTTGTTGGATGTTCTCCACTTTTCCATCGCGTTTTCCGCTGTTCTTTGTTCAATGTTCTCTATTCTCTTTTCAATATTCTTTGATCTTGTTTGAAATATTTATTTCCTTGCATAATCATCTGCAGGGTCACTTTTTCTTGTTCTTTTTCTTGCCTTAACATTGTCTGTATTGAACGTTGTCCTCCAGGTGGTGAAGAGGAAGAAGTAGAAGTTGAAGAATCAGGAGCTGTTTAATTTCCTACTCATTTTGAGCAAATTCAAAATCTTCAGGTTCTTCTAGACCTTAGTCCAATTGTGAAATAACCAATTGCAGTTCCAAATAAAAAACAGTAGGAAAAAAGAAGCCAAATAGTAATAATAATTAAAAAGAAATATCTTCAGGTTCTTGTATACCTTAATCCAATCAACTGGTTAGATAACAGTAAAAATTCAAAAATGAAGGAAAAGACCATGAACACACACAAAAAAGAAAAAGTTGTAAAATCCTAAAAAAGCAGAAAAGTGAAGAATAATAAAGCTAAAAAAAAGAAAGGATTAATTCTTCAGGTTCTTCAACACCTTAATCCAATTAACAGATCCCAAAATATAAAAAGATGCATAAGAGAAAAAAAAAACGCAAGAAAAAAAATATGGAAGGTAGATGGAAAGACAAAAAATACCAGGAAGGGAGAGACAAAAAAAAGAAAAGAAAGGGAATCACTTATACTAAAGCTTTTCCTTTAAAATAAAAAGCAAGCATAGAAATTTAACTTCCAAAGACAAGAAAAAAAAAAAGACAAATTCCAAAGAGCCAAATAGCTATTACAAAAAGTAAACTGATGAGGAGGGGTAGCGCAGCTTAGAAAAAAATAAAAAGATCACACTGCACTTTGTTTTAATTATCCAAGGCTTTTGTTATAACTCTCTTCTCCAGAGACTTATCACCTTTTCTTTCCTATAAGGCTTTAACACCAGACTCCAGCTGCTGATAAAAACCCAGAAGAGCACCTGCAATAATACTCTCCCATGCTCTTCCCTCTATCTTATCAAACAGCAAATGTCCTTGAAAAGAAGTCTCAGTTCTTTCTCAGCTTTGTCTGTTCAAAAGAGAAATAGAATATTTCCAAGCCTCTAGTTGGCAATGTTACAAAGTTTCTTTTGCTTTCACTTTCCCCCCTCCTTTTCCAAGCAAAATATAATAAGAATTAATAAAAAAAAGAAAAAGATATTTTAAAAAAATAATTAAAAGGGAGTCTCTAGCCTAAAATATTATAAAGTCCAACAAAAAGGAGAAAAAGAATAGATGAAAGAAGAGAAAAAAACCAGTCCAGTTTCAAAATATAAGATCATGTGTAGAACATCCAGCAATGAGAAAAATAAATAAAAATATTACTTTAACATTCCTGTTTAAAATCGCTGCTTAATCACTTCTGTCAAAACTTTTACAATTCTTTCTTTTCCTTAGGGTATCCTTTCAAATCTTAGAATAAAAAAAAAAGTTCTCACCAAACCAGCACACTCTCTTTCCGTTCTCTTTCGTTTCGGAGCTGTCCCAACTTCAGCAGCTTTTATGACTGCCTCTTTGCCGCTGGCAAAAAGAGCTTCTCCTGGATCTACCAGGGACTTTGTGGTACCCTGGGATTGACAGGATGCACTCTTTACATTCACTGTCTCTTCGGGACGGTTTAGATTCACTTGGACCGTCCAGGAGCAAAGATATCGGCAGCGATCTCAGACTTTCAAGATCTCATACCGTATTGTCACGACGCCAGCTCCACCCTCCGTGCCTATTTAAGAAATACTTCTGATTTAAGAAATGGCATACCATCTTTTGGAAACGTGCTCCAATTATAATTCTTCCACCAGTACAGAGTGGAGAAGAATAAGTGCTGCAGGCATCTTTAATGCAGTGTTTCTGTCAATATCAAGTGCCCATAACATATGCAATGTCTTGATTGAGCCTGAATCTGTAACTCTCCATTCAGTCCCAAACAATGAAAGTAGGAAGTCATAGAATGGAGACTTTATGTTATGTTCCAGTGAATGGGATTAAAGTTTTGGGAACAAGTGTGCAATGTTCTGAATGAAAAATTAGTGGAAGGTCTTCTGTTTGGTCGCATAAAGGAAGGGTGAGAGAGTACAATCAAAGAGTTCAGAAAAAAAAATACAGGAGAAAGAAAACAGAATTGCTTAATTCGTTTTGCACCTCTTTATGTAAAAGAAAAAATCATCCAACTTGACAAAGACAGATTAGTAACACAAGTCAAAATAGTCAAAGAGAACACCTATCCACTCTAGATGAGTTCAAAGCATCAGGACTAGATGGATTACACTCCAGGGTTCTGAAGGAACTGATAGACATGATCTTGGAACCATTGAACCATATCTTTCAAAAATCCTGGAGCACCAGGGAAATACCAGAGGACTGGAAAGAAGCTGATGTGGATCATCATAGGAAGAAATGAATCTTCAAAAAAGGAGGAAAATGAATCCAGGAAATCAGCCTGACATCAGTACCTGGAAGAATCCTGGAAAAAATAATCAAGCAATACATCGGCACACAATTAGAAATAAGCAAAGTTGTTTCTAGAAGCTAATATGAATTTGTCAAAAATAGATTATAAATCACCACCAAATAGATTCATAACCAGCTAACCAATCACACTTAATGTATGGTTCTAAATGGAACTATATCTACAAGATGTCCAAATTCCAGTACTGTTCAACATCTTCATAATGATTTAAATGAAGGGATAAAAAGGGAACTCATCAGAATTGCAGACAATACCAAGCTGGCACAACACTGAAAAAGATAGGTTTAATAACCAGAAAGTTCTTTGACAGATTTGAACATTGGCTTCTAGCCAACAAAAGATAATTCAGTGGTGAAAAAAAGTACGGTTTTGCACTTAGGGAAGAAAAACCAAATGCACAGGTATTGAATAGGTGGTACCTGGTTCAATAGCAGTAACTGTGATACAGATCTAGGAGTCCTTGTATTCTGTGATA
Organism: Laticauda laticaudata; assembly: GCA_004320025.1. Taxonomy (NCBI): domain Eukaryota; kingdom Metazoa; phylum Chordata; class Lepidosauria; order Squamata; family Elapidae; genus Laticauda; species Laticauda laticaudata. The sequence continues at coordinate 4,701 of BHFT01079183.1, forward strand.
CAATCACTTAAGTATGAGCTAGCAATGTGCTGCAGCTGCCAAAAAAGCCAATGCAGTCCTAGACTTCATCAACAGAAGGATAGTATCAATATATTAAATATTAGTACCACTGGTAGGACCACACTTGGAATATTGTATCCAGTTTTGGTCACTACAATACAAAACAGATGTTGAGACTATAGAAAGTGCAGAAAAGATGATTAGGTGACTGAAGGCGAAAGCATATGTTGTGGGAACTGGGCATGTCTGCTCTCATGAAGAGAAGGATTAGAGGTGATATGAAAGCAAGCTTCCTGTATATGAGAGGTTGTCACAGAAAAAAAGGGAATTATTTTCCAGCGCACCAGATAAGTAAAAGATACAAGTTTATTGAAGAGAGATCCAACTTAGACTTATGGAAAAATTTCCTGTCAGAACCAGTGGAACAGCTTGCCTCCAGAAATTGTGGGTGTTCCATCACTGGAGGTTTTTAAGAAGAGATTGGACATTGCCCAGAATGGTACAGGGTGTGAGCATGACATTGGACTATAAGACCTTCAAGATCACTTCCAATTTTGTTATTGTAAAATATATAAGAGCTGGATTGTTTAATTAGCAGATATTTGAATCTGTTATCAGTATGAGAACCAACATTAATATTTACCATTTAAGGTGTGTTAAGCTAGTTATGTTGTTCTGAAACATACTGATCTTAACTGAAAGGGAGTTTATAATACACCCTCACATGTATTTTATGTTTTAGGTTAGGATAGATGAATATGATTATTCTAAACCAATTCCAGGACAGCAGAAGAAACCATTTGAGCAGCATTGGAGAAAACACACTCTCTCTTACGTAGATGTGAAGACCGGGAAGGTATAAAACATTTCCTTAATTTTAATATTTATTTAATTGTATAATACTTCTAGTAACATGGGTCTTGAAAGGAATGATTAAATAAATTATTAGAAATAATACAGAATACTGTGCTTGAAGGATTTATATGCATGTCTTGCTTTTCCTTGAGAAGTCAGAGCCTCAATTGAGTCTTTTTCCATCATTCCTTTTTTTTTTTTTTTGAATAGTGAAGTATNATTCCTTTTTTTTTTTTTTTGAATAGTGAAGTATCCCTGGAAGAGAAAGTATAAGCTGAAAGTCACTGTGTGAACTTCCTTGCATAATTGGATCTAGACCAAGAATTAGGAACCACATAAGGCAGTGGTCCCCAACCTTAGGGCAGTGGTCCCCAACCGATTCTCTGGAGGGCGGTTTTAATGCAGACTGAGAGGCATGGTTTTGCACTCTGCCTTGGATTTTGTGCATGCATGGATGGAGCTTCACTGACTTCCACAGCCCTGTTCTGTCTGTGGCCCAGGGGTTGAGCATCCCTGACATAGCTAAAAAGAGGCCATGTTTAGGCGTGAATGGTGAGCTGATCTCTCCTTTTGGATCAGATGAATACACTGATGTTGAAAGTATTTGTAATAGAATTACAAACATGAATTCTGTTTTAGGACCACAGTAGGCCAGATATACAGGTAATCCTTGCTTAACATGCATTCGATCGGAACCATTCAAAGTTATAGCTGTTGTAGCAGCTGCTTAATAATGGGGTCAAAATTTAGGCATTTGGCAATCCACCCACATTGATAATCACAGTATGCATTCAATTCTTCCAACTCACCTATTCTCCCCCATCTCTACTTTATAATCTGTCATTGTCAACCCTTACAATCTCAGCTGACCTTCATTGTTTTATTGCCAACAATTTGTATAAGGCAGGAAAAATGGGAAGTCCTCACCTAACAGTTGTATTTTTTCTTACCTAATAACTACACTGGGATGACTGGAACTCCAACTGCTAAGCAACATAGTTATGTAATATGTCACCTAATACCTACTTTTTTAGCAACAAATATTCCAGTCTCAATTAAGGTAATTAAATAAAGTCTATCTATATTTCGTATTGGGGCTACAAGCTAGATGATTTGGAGTTAAAAGCCAGATTCAGCCTCGTTTGAACCATCATTATATCAAAATATTGTCATATATAATCTCACCTTTCTAAAGTCACCAATGTGCTTTACAATACAAATAGTCCCTGCTTCACAACTAAAGTTGGACTTCAAATTTTAATTATAATTAATTGTAGTTAAACAGGTTACATGATATCACTTGCTTTTGCTACTATTACCATTGTCAATGTGAGTCACAATGGAAAAAAGAGTGAGTCACAATGGATAAAATATAATGTAGTCATTAAGCTGATCCAGTCTTCTGAAGGGGCATTTTTGCTGGAAAAGAGCAAAATAGCCCATTGGATATTGCAGTCATATGACAGATTCTGCAGCCAGTCATGAATGCAAGCCAATTGCTAAGCACTCTAACTGATCATGTGGTTGCCAGGGGATGGGTGCAACAATTGTAACTTTGAGGATGGATTATCACAATTTTGATCAATAAGTCATCAAGTAAGGGCTACCTGTACTCCTAGCCTTACTTTAAATAATAATTTTTAATACAGCGTACCTCAATCCTTCAGAATTTGTTGAATTTTGCATGCAACACATTTTCATGTGAAAATATCCCAGTATTCAGCATATTTTGGTACTCAGCACACTGCAAAAGATGGAGGACAGCCACAAAGGGTGGTCAAGAAGCTGATTATACTGGGAAGGTCACTGATATAGGAAAAGGGACAGATAGGAAATCCTTCCCAACCTAAACAAAGGGCCACATAAGTGACATGGTTTGTTTGATACTCATCCTTTTTAGGATTCGTTTGCCTCCCTGAACCAATTAAGGATGAATACTAAGGTACCATTATATGTGAGTCTTGGGTATTGGCTAGATAAGGAAAATCTAATCTAATCTAATAGTGCAGGAGATTGGCATAAAGGCCTCTTTATTTATTCTGTAGGACGCTAAATAAAATCTCTTGGTCCTGCTTAGATGGTATTTATTAAAGGGACTGATCCTAGGTGAACAGCATCTTATATGTTTCTGACTTCCCACAACTAGAAATATATGTAGAACTATCTTGGCATGGTTTCAATGGCCTCAATGCTTACTAAGCCACTTTATAGCAAAGGTAAAAATTATATTGATATATGATCTGGAAAATGAAGGTTCACCAAAGGTTAAATATGACCTGAAGTTTGAATTAAAATTTTGTTATATAAGAATTTATGCTACTTAATTACAGAAATAAAAAATACAACTTCATGCCAATATAATGTGGCAATATTTCTTTATAGTCTTGATTTCTTTCTTACAATGTTTTTCACATAGCTAAATTTTAAATATTTATGGTAATATATCATAATAAATTATAAATGTATTAATATCAAAGAGTAAAATCAGAATTTTTACACGGTAAATGAGATATATAGTATTAATAATACTTTATTAATAAGATGAACCCTTTTTTTTTTTAAAGGTTGCACTGGATTATAGACCTGTAATAGATAAAACTCTGAATGAAGAAGATTGTGCTTCAGTTCCTCCAGCAATTCGGTCTTACTAGTTCATTTTGATTTGAATTTTGTTTTTAATGCATGTGCAAACATACCAAGCAAATGCTATCTATTGTGGTAGATAAAATAGCACATTAATTTAAAGCTTTCAAAATCCAAAATCTGCTCTTAATTTTTTATGTTTGATGTGTGAGAAAGCTGAGTTTTGAAACATGAGCTACATACTGCTATATCAAAATATTCTTGCGTGTGAGTCAGTTTCTAACTTTCTCAGTACACTAGAAATCTGCTTATAGCATACATTATTTACATTCTCCTGTAATAAATTTCTAGTGTTATAATAAGAAACTATATGCATATTATGATAGAAATGAGGGGCTTTTACTGAATGTAAGAACACCATCAGGACCAGCAATATAGAGTATTATTTACTAGATTGATATGGGCTTACATACATTTATTACTGCCTTGTAACTTTTAGTAACTAGGAGGCATTTAAAAATGTAATTGCTGCAGTCATTGTGATTATGAATATTATTTCAGATGGGCTTTTCTTGTTTGTTACAAGCACTAAAACTAAAACTATGGGTGTTTTTGAAAATACTTCCAGCTCAGTAAAATAAATAAAGATAAATTGATAATTATTGTTTCAGATCTGCCATCTTCAGCTTCTACGCTTTGCTGGCATCCTGTCATAAAATGCTAGGGAGAGAAGACAGGGCAATAGAATGTAGAGAGTAGCAATGAGAGAGAAGAGGGGCTGACAGCCCTGACAGAAACAGAGGCATGAGAATTGGCATGTTCACGGACACCTGGCCTGGGAAAATAATGTGAAACAGCCCTGCTTGAGTCCAGGTATTTGCCTTGATAAGCTTTACATGCTTATTCAGCTGAATAAAGACATGCCCCTCAAAGCAAGAGGGAACCTTGAATACACAGCGACTCTCATATTTGTATATTTGCTAAATTATCTACTTCATGATCCAGAAGGATTGGCACATTCAACCAGACAAGCTGGCATACTCTAGATAAGATAAAGAAGTAGAGAAATAGCCAGAAGAGTACAGAAATAGTCATCCTCCTCCTTTGGAGGTCTTTCAAAGACATTGTGTGTCATTGATGTCCCGATGTCAGAAGTGCTCTGGCCAATAAAAATATGTTCACCAGACGGTGATTCTCCAAGACTTCCAGATTCAAAGTTGCTGTCCAAGGCCTGATAAAGGCACTCAAGAATGTCATTTGGGCTTTCTGAGAGCAGCGGATATATTTTTCCTAGATTCTTCTGTTTTGGAATGGCAGTTTGCAAGGCAGTGACGAGATCTTGGAATGCTTTCAAGTATTCATAATGTGGACTGTCATAGGTCTCACTAGACAATTTAGCATCGGTCTCAGGGAAAAGGGCATTTCTCTCCCTAGCAGCTTCTCTTCCAATGTAAGGAAAACATCTAACATGACTTGTGGTCTGCCCAATTGGAGTTGTGAGAATAGATAATGGACAGGATCAGATCAAAATATTTATGTGAGGCTCAGTGTAGAAACCAAGTCTGCCTTTTCACTCATGGAGATCAGAAGGAGAAAAAAGGGGTATAAACAAGGACATTCTGGAGCTCCCCCTTCTAGTAGAAAGATGTTCAGCAAGGATTATAGGATGTGGGAGCAAAAGGAGCAGGAGGCTAAGGTGCTGGAAGGCACCATAAGTCTTTTAAAATCTGTTTCTTTCCTTGCAAGGCCCAAAAAGGTAAACCTGTTGATTTTCTTTGATGCTCCTTTGGGCTTAGTCTCCCATCGTCTCACGAGACTCCTAAGTCAATTGATCCCTGATGCAAAAGAGCACTGTATTTAACCAAGATTTTGTTTTTCATATCATGACGGATTTTTAAGCTTATAAAAGTTCCTTACAACACACTCAAGAGGGCTGAGGGTATATCCTTTATTCTTACTCATCTTGATTTCAGATTTGCTCTGGGCTAAGCCAGGCACATCCTTGCAAAACCTCTTGGGCCACAAGAAATCCACTGACATCCCCCTCTTCCCACAATGTGAAACTTCTGGTCAAGGGCACAATGGCTTAGCAGGGAACCATGGGTAGCTGAGATCATTGGTTTCCACCGAGGTCTGGCCAACAGCAGGAAGTATATAAGAGGAACTATACTATAGCAATTCACTCACAACCTGTTGGATCACAAGAATACTGAGTTGGCCCCCCCTTGCTTTTTGAGCACTTCCAGACATGCAGGGTTAGGTGAGGCCAACCAGTCCACCCTGCTCTGGTCAATGGTAAGGTAACTCGGACGAAACACACACCCTTTCACACACCACTCAAAAGCAAAGCACAGACTAAAGAGGTGAGAGAAAAGGGGAAAAAGTAAAATGATTTTCCTTACCTAGTCATTAGCCTAGTCATCAGCCTTATAGGAACCAAATAGAGGCAATATAAAGCCTGGTCCTCCAAAATTTAGATCCCTGGTAGAGTCAAGAAGGGAGGTACTTCCAGGAAACCCCAGAAACTTGGTGCTTTTCTCTTTTGGGCTTCCTGGGGCCAAGCACCTGCCTTACTATAGTCCCCAAAAATATTTTGCTGGTTTCAGGTGTGGCTCAATAGAAACGAAGACAGAGTCTAGGTATTTGCCTCGATAAGTTTTGCCTCGATAAGCATTTATTCAGCTGAGTAAAGATGGGATCCTCAAAGCAAGAAGAAATCCTGAACACACTGACACTCATATGTTTGCTAAATTATCTAGTTCATCAGCCAGAAGGACTGGCACACTCCACCCATACAAGCTGGCAGACTCCAGGTAAGATAAAGAAGTACAGAAATATCCACAAGAGAAATGTTTTTCCTCCTGCCTTGGAGGTCTTCCAAGAAACGTGAACATCACTTCAGGGACATTGGGTGTTTCCTGAAGAAATTTCCATGTTCTTGAAGGCCGCCTGAAGCAATGGTGCCATCCACATACAGGTAATCCTCGAGGTATGAACTAAATGGAGCCTGCCCATTAGGTTTGTAAATCAAAACATTCATCAAATAAAGCCAATTCAATTTTACAAATTTTAAAAATCAAATTCATTAATTGAATCAAAGGGCATTAATTGAATCAAATGAAGATCTGATCTGACTTACTTCCCGCCTGGCGGCCAAAGTGTTTCCAGTAGAGGAAACGTGTTTCCAGTACAGCCAAAGGAGGAGCTAAATTGCTCCAAGCTCACAGACTCTCTGCAGTTAAAAAATCCACTTGTTGCTAATCAGCTCAAGCATCTTCAGAAACTAACTGCCCAGAGGGGGTGGAAATCATATTTTGATAATTTTGTGTAGAACTGAGTTTTTCATAATTTTTTGAGCACCACTCTGACTAGTTTCATATGCTCTCCCGGGTCTTGCTGTATATTAATGTATTGTTCAGGTACACAAAGACCCCTTTATACAGGTGCTAGTGCAGGACTTTGTTTATTAATTGCATGAATACATCAAGCACTCCCTGCAGACCAAACAGCATCACTTGAAACTAACATCCTAGGGCGCAATTATATGCTGATGTCCATTTGTCTCCTTCCTTTATCCTCTTCAGTAGTACACCTCAAGTCCAGCTTAAATAAATCTTCCTTTTGAATAGATAGTTTAATATGTCCTTCAAATGAGGGAGGGGGTACATGTTTTAAATGTAAATACAGTTTAGGCCCCTATAATCCATGCATGGCATAAAAGATCCATCTTCTTCAAGACCATGGGGGCAACCATCCTTGACTTTACTGGTTAAATGAACCCTCTAGGCAGATTCTTTTCTCTAAATTCCCTCTTCCATCTCCCTGGATGCCATCAAGTACATTTTTGATTTGTATAGCTTGGCCTCTTGCATGATCTCAATTGCGCAGTTTTGTCTCTGTCTCAATTCAGAGCCAGGTTCCACTTTTCCATCACATTAACCCCAGGACCATGGGCTCAGTCATCTCTGGTATACAATGAAATGAATAGTCTCTATGCTTTGAGCTTCACTGGTTTGGTCAGGCAGTCACTGGCACTGTTATTCAGCTATCTAACTGGGAAAATGCCATGGCTGCCTTAGCTTTCTCAGTCTTATATCCAGCTTGTCTACTACCTGGAGGCTAATTACATACCTCGTGCACCCTGAGTCCAATAGGGCTGTAAGAGCTCTCTACTCCCAAGGAGGATGCCACAATCTCCAGCCTAGCCTTCATAGCAATGATGATGCCACTTAGTATTGGGTCTTCCATTCCTCCTGTCTTGGTTAGTACTATCATGGTCCCAGGAGATGTGGTTGCCCGGGTCTTCAAGTCATCAAACTTTTCCCTCAGTTGCTTCATCGATGGGATATGGGTGGCGATTGGACCTTCCACTCAGTGGACTCCTTCCACTTGACTGGCCATCTTATCTTCCACCTGTTCCCTTGGATCACATTGGAGAAAAAAGGAGAAAAAAGACAGGTCCCTTCATAATCATTTATTACCATGGGCTTACTGTAGTCTACATTGAAAAATGTTTATCCATTGCCTCTCATGAAGGACATGCTGGCCTACCTTGTCAATAAAAAGATTTTCACTAAATTGAACTTGCGAGAAATTTACTGCTGGGTTAGATTCTAGTGGCGTTTAGGAAACTTAAGCACTTATTCATGGGTAAACCAGTGTTAAAGCATCCCGTTCCAAACACCCATGTTATTATTCAGGTGGATGCTAGTGATGTAGCTATGGGAGTCGTATAGTTACAGACAAATTAACAGGGTTCTACAACCATGTACTTACATCGCTAAAGAAATAATTGAGACTGAGAGCAGGTGAGCAGTGTGGGAGAAAGAGGCATGCGCGATACTCTGAGTGCTCTTGACCTGGTGGCACTTACTAGAAAGGAATAAAGCTCCATTCAACGAATTGACAGACAGACCAAAAAATCTGGAGGCCCTGAAAACTCCCAGGAAATTGTCCCCTAAACAAGTTCACTGGGCTCAGTATTTAACCAGATCTATTTTATATTGTGGTAGCTTCCAGGAGGGAAGAAATTTTTAGCTAATGCTTTTTCAAAGCTACTGCAATATAATAGATCCAAGCCTGAAATCCAGGCTGGTCATCCCATTCTCAGCAGCTGGCAACCCCAATCATCACTCGGGCTCAGAGGAAATTCAAACATCAGATAGTGGATGATTAACTCAGTCCGCTAAAAGCGGAATTATAAGAAAAAGATGAGTGTTCCAAACCCACCAGACGGAATGCATGTTATGTGATGGCTTAGTGGGGGTAGGGACCAAGCTATATATCCCAGCAATTCAGCAAACTATGGCTTTGAAAAAGCCATGACTCAAAGATAACAGGTCATTTTGTAAAAGCTCTACATCTTGTAAAACACCAATTCTAGAGAATGTTGAATATGTTATGAGGAAGATTAAAATGTTTGGAGAAACGGCAGGTTTAAGAATATATAAATCACAGACAACAATACTAAGAACATAAATGTGTAGCTTCAGAAGAAATTGGAATTTAAAACTGGTTTTAAAGTTGTGGAAAAGGTACAGTAGTTAGGGGTGACTTTTATTGAGGAAAATTTTAAGCTTTACAAAAATAATTACAGTAAAATATGGAAGGAGATAAAATTGGATTTAAACAGATGACAAAAATTAGATTTATCATTAATGGGTAGAATTTAAGTCATTAAAATGAATGTACAACCCAGAATGTGATTTTTATTTTAGACTATATTGAGATTGATTAGAGATTCCATTTTCAAACAATGGCAGAAAGATATATCTAAATATAATTGGCAAAATAAAAACCAGCAGTTTAGACATTAATGGCTGTGTGTTGCATTATTTTGAGGGGACAGCACATTTACACTGTCATACGAGCTCACTAACCTCACTACATTGGAGCCAAGTGTCATTTCTTCAGTGTTCTCACATGAAAAGATATACTTAAATATTTACAAAATGTGAGGGACTGTACTCACTTCTGTGATATACTGAATATAGGCTGTAACTTTTAAAAATGAACACATTAAACAGAAAAATGCTTGTATGTACAAATGTTTAGCTTGTTCAGAATACTAATCTGATTTGAACTGATTTGGATTTATTGTATTTCAAATTATTCTATTTCAAAAAGCACAAACTGTTTAAATTGATTTAATGTATTTGTGAGACAAATAACAGATGTCAGCAACACCCATTGGTTTCAGAATGTTACTGAATGAAGCCTTATCCATTTTAACTTGAAATTTACATTAAAAAGGGTGAAACTTAGATGACTTGGCCACACCTACCATATTGAAGTCAGTGGCACTGAGAGGACACTCCTCTGTGTGTTCTTTAGAACAGGGATTGCCAACTTTTTGGATCTCAGGGACCACCAAACTCATAATTTTAAATCCTGGGGACCACTAATATGAATTTTGACTGATGGCGGCTTGCTGAC
>BHFT01079189.1:0-23221 GCA_004320025.1 Laticauda laticaudata
AGAGCATCAAGGCTGAAGAATCGGACACAGTATCAGGATCAAGTCTTTATAATATTGTTATGCTACGTTCATTTCAAAGGTAAAATAAACGTGAACCCTAATCTCTGCCACATACAAGGTTTTAGAGTGGCGAATATGGATTTTTTTTTAAAATTCGTCACAGATTTTGAAATCTGTGTTTCCTACTTCCTTGGAGCAATGAGAGATATATTCTAGATTTAGTGTTCTCATTTCGGATAATTAAGGTACCATTGAGAACTGGTATTCACACAAATCAGCTCTTTTTTTACAGTATAGTGACTTGTAGTGGAACATTTGCCAAAAGCCGTGGCAGCCCTTCTTATAGCAGCTGTCGCGGCTGCTGGCGGCATGACATTCTGCTTTGAAAATTCGTGTGCTGCCTGTTTTTGCTGCTTGTTAGTGCGTCAGGTTGGGCCATCAAAATTGGTGCTTTATTGTATCATTATCTGAGAGCGCCTGTTCGGTTCAATCAGTCTTTTAGTTTATTTGGAGGTCTTCTTAATTTCCATTACACAACATCCCTCCCCCTTTGGGTTTTGTCTTCAGACGTAGCATAACGATGTCCACGTAAGGTAGGTGGGGCTTTTGTCGGGTTCCTATTCTGTTTCCTGTCGCAGCTCAGTCCTCAGCAACTGGTCTTCCATTGGTTCAGACAGGATCGCCTTTTTCTTCCGTCTTCTCCATGGATAACCTCCTGGAGGGAGAGTCAGCCTTGCTGCTCTCCTGGTTCTTGGCTGGTTGAGGTGGCTCTGCCACTTTTTCTTTCCCTCTCTGAGTTTGATCCGTGTTCTCGGCTGGTCCTGGCTGTCTCCTTTCCGAGGAAGGTCTTTGCCTGTTACCTCTGGTTCTCTTCTCCGGAGGGTCGTTCTATGGGTTAAGTCACTCTTTTGTTTTATCTCTGACGCTTTCTTTTCTAAATCCGGCTTTGTGTTGTGTCTCTTGTTGTGTTATGTGGTTTATTTCTCTACCTTTTTTTTCATTATTTTGTGTTTCCCTCCCTCTCCTTTTGTTTTTTGGATGTTATTTGGTGATTGCGGCGGTACTTGTAGTAATTTGTTACTAAGTGTCCTTAGGCGTAGTCTGGTCGTGTGCCACTTCCATGTTCCTGCCATAATCTATCGTTCGAGTTCGGTAATAGACGGTGGCCTCTGTGATTTGGTAGTACTGGTGGCTGGAAGCAATAATGGGGTCCCGCGATAAGATTTTTTTGCATTCACTAAGTCCCAATAGCAACGGAGCGATTATTTTAATACTATTGAGCTGAGTCAGGGTTTTTTTCACAGGTATAGTGGGGTGAGTTTCATCTAGAAGGAACACAATTTTCTTACCATGAGGAATTTCAGCTGGTGACTTTCTGTTAGTTGGTTTGTGCTATGGTGGAAGTCTTTCTGAATGTGTTCAACAGCTTTTGTTAAGTCCTAATTTGGAACGTCCTTGTTCCAGTTTGTCTAGGGCCTTTTAGTATAAGACGAACCATGCATTCCAGTCATCCATTTGAAGCCAGATGAGCTGGCGCTGTCAGGGCATGTCGATGCCCTGTGCATCCAAGGTAATTGCTTGAAGGCTAAAGCAGTAAACCTGGGGGCCATTGTCATGTAGATACTACATCTTACAGTCCATTGTGTACGTCAAACAGAGTCTACTTCAATTGTTTTATGACTGCTTAGTTAGTAGTGACAGCTCAATACTGTTGACGAGATAACCTCTAACTTCATTTTGATAAGTGTCAACAGGCATTATAAAATTGTCGTTCCCTTCATTGGCCCGCAAATGTTCCATATGCAGCTCTCTTGACCATGGTGTGCCTGCTTTGGAGTTTCCCCGATTGCAGGCCTGTGATTGCGATAGAGCAGGAGGTTTACGGATGAATGCCTTGATTTTTGGCAGTCATGGCATGTTTTGCAACCCTTTTTTAATGTCTTTGTCCAGCCCGGCCCCCAGACATAACTCCTGGCCAGGGCCTTTCATTTTTTACTATGCCCGGGTGTTTTGTTACTATGCACAACACTTCATGCCTTCACAATACAGTTTTTGGAAATTACCACCGCCTGTCTCCCACAGTATAACACCTTTTCAAATGGACAGTTCAGATCGCCAGTGCGAAAGGTTTGAAAGTCTTGCCTCTATCCTTATCTGGCCAGCCCTATAACCTACCCAATTGCAGGATTCGAGTGTCAGCAGGTCTTTCGCGGTAGCTTTAGTGACGTCTGCCTGCGGTTTAAGGCCCGGTCCCATCTGCCGATGGATGCAAAACGTATGCATAAAGGACAACAGCGGGACGAGCAAAAATTTCGGGGATGGCTCATCTGTTTTCATGCCGCTCCAAAGAATTGGCGAAAATTTTTGCATAAAACCGAAACAGAAAAGAACAGACATGGGTAGTTGTAGCAGGGATGTTAAATGGATTGTTCATCGGAAGGCCTGGGCGGATGAAAGCGGATGGAAGCGGAATAACACCTCTGAAGGATCCCAGGGGAGCAAATTTCGAAGGGGATGCATAAGCAAAAGAAGGGCGGACGCATAGCGGAATGAAGCGGGATGCAATAACGTACAGCTATATGGAAACAAAGGGGCTGCCTGTGCGGATGCCATATTGGATGCAAGCATTCACTGCGCATGCGGGGGGTATGAATTGGCATCCTCTCTGTGGATATAAAAGAATGCAGCATGCACGCAGTCATAATGCAGCATACAGAAGAAAAAACGTGCTGTGCCAGATGCATCTTGCAGTAACCCCATGGTTCGTCAGTCAGCCAAGAAGGAGAAGTCCGTGCCTACTGTGATCCTCAAGCTGGTGGGGCAAGGTGAAAGAAATGGAAAAATAGGGAGGCCAGAACCCAGCAATGTCCATCCCCTGGCACTGGACCCTCTGAAAAACTGCTGCTGCTGTCCTGCGCCTGCTAGCTGTGGTTGCCGAGCCAGCCCTCAAATGGCCGGCTCAAGCCCTCCAAAGCCCTGCTGCTGAAGGCCCTGCTGCTCAAGGCCCCTGAAGGCCCTGTCTGGAAGCCCCTGCTAAGAGGAGGAAGAGGCAAGGGAAGGAGAGGGAGGAGGAAACCGTACATCGTTTTTCTGAAGGAAAGCATAGGATGAGGTGCTGGAATAGCCTGACAGGAGAACGAGTCCTGTCGGAGAAAGGCACAAGACTGTATCAGGACACAAAGAAGACAGCAGGCAGCTGGAGAGACAAGGCAGAGAGCCTGGGGTAGCCCACTGCAGAAGTACTCCTAGGATGGTGGGAAGCACATGCCACACCTGGTATGGCAAGCCTACACCGTTAAGAATCTGGGGCAGGCCGCCCTCCAAGCTCCACTGACAGGAGATGTTTTATGTCATGGCCAAGTGCAGTTCCTGGAGGGTGAGATGTCAGCCATCGCGAGGAAATGGCAATCGCCCTCTGAGACCCCTTCCCTCAGACAGACGACGCCCCGCACAAGACCAGAGCCACTCTCTTCCAGCCAGGAGCCAGCAAGCCTGTCCACAGGTGTCTTCAGAGGGTCCCACAGAGAGACCCGCCTCGCAGCTGCACTTCCCCCATGCTGGCGGAACTAGGAGGGATGCCTGTGGAGGATGATGCCCTGCTGTCACAAATGGAGGAAAGAAGCAGCCAGCCACAAGAAGGCCAACCCATCCCGACCCAGCTCCAGAGGATCAGGCAGAGAGCAGACCTTGGAGGCCAGAACCACGAATTCCCTGAGATCAGGACACTAAATGAAGACCAGCACAGAACTTTCTCTCAGCTGGTCCCGACTTGGACAGAGCATCCTCAGGGCCGGAACACTCATCAAGTAATGTCAGCCAGACCCTGAGGGACCTGCCCGCGAGGCCAGTGCCAGGTGATTGAAGCAGAAGATCAGCAGCACTTCTGCACAGACCCTCAAGGCCCAGCTGGAGCTGCTCCTACCCAGTCTAGGTATGCTTCTCGCACCCAGCGAATGTCACAGCCCTTCCACGGCTTTCAACAGCCCCTCATCTACCAGGCTAATGACTACCAGGACCTTCCCACAGCACAAGCAGAAAACTTCCCAGCAGTCCAGACCCAGGTTCATCGACATCACAAGATGCCACTCCTCCCACCTGCAGACGCAGACAGCCCCCACTAACTGCCTCCCAACCCTTCCTCCACCCTAACACCAGCCCGTCAATGGACAAATTTGTCATCAAGTATTGGGGCCTGAACATCTCAAGTCCTTGATGAAGGGCCTCTCAACTCACGGGACTGGAGTCCAGCTCCTTCGGATAGCTTCCTGAACACACCACCACCCTGTTAGTAGCCCTCGGGGCCAAGCACCCCAATGGCTCCCTCAGATCCAGCACTCAAGCACATCATCCACAAGTCACTGCCCGGCTTCACAAGCTGAGACCAATGGACCATGTTCACCAGATGACCTGCAGAATAGTCTCAGAGCTGAGTTGTTTTATTTGTTTAATCAAAAGTTTTTTATCTTGCTTAAGACACTTAATACAGTTTACTTAGTCATTTCTATTTAATAAAGTCATAAAAGTTTGCCTAAGAAAAGTTTTTTTTTAAAATAAAAAGTTTAAAAAATCTTTTTTTTGGGGGTTTTAAAGAAACCCCCAACCTTTATTTTTTTAAAAACTCCTTGGTTATTTTTTGTTTTACTTCATAAAGTGTTGGTGAAACTTGAAAAAATGGTTAATCCTTTGCATGCTTGTTGGATAGATAAGGATAGTTGTGGGATAAGTAAACTCCAGTGCAACCATAGGGGGACCTGATGGTCCCCCATCCCAGTGATCCAGATGAAATTTTCTTCCCTTTTTATAGGAAATATTGGTTGTCTGCTAGGTGTCCTTCTACATACTCTAGACATCCTGCAGACATCCTAAATAATAACGAGAATACATCCCAGATACAAAGTTTTGTCCGTTTTTAATATTTTAATACTTTATATACGAGATGCATATGCTTACATCCTTTCTATTTCCGTGCTACTAACGCTGTGTAGACATTTTGTGTACCTTTTGTTTCCTCCCTCTTTCCGTTTTCAGCTGCAGAGGATGTGAGCTGAGGGGATGGCCAGAGAATGCAGAGAGGATACAGTGGACGTTTAACAGATGATAACGGACATAGAACGTTTGTTGCCCGTTTATGTCACGGATGTACATTGTATGTGGAGGAAAGTTCATTCGTTCAAAAAGTTTTGTGCAGCTCAAAACTTTTTGTGTGGATGAAATCGCAGTGGACGGATGCTCGATGTATAGAGCGTATGAAACACGTATGCAGTGAGTACACAACGGATGCATAGAGTTTTCCAACGGATGGCAAGCTTTTTAAAATGTTTTACATCCTCTTTGCATCCAAAAGTGCAGTGGGATCGGGCCTTTAGTGGCAGATTCAGCCATGTTTCGATCTGAAGAGTGGAGATGGTCGGAGTTGGGTCGCCTTCCTTGTCAGGCAGCGGGGAATGGCTCAAGGCATCCGCATGGGTGATGGTCTTTCCTGGGCGATTGATTAGTGTGTTATTGTATGCAGTGAGGAATTCTGACCACCTCGTCATTCTTGGTGATAGGATGTTCGGGGTTGGTTTGTTTCCTGCTTGTATCCCTAGCAGGGGTTTGTGGTCTGTGATAATAGAAAATGTCCTACCATGTAGGTATTCGTGGAATCTCTTGATGCCTGCTATGATTNTCAAGTTGGCTGTAGTTCCTTTCAGATTTTGACACCGTTTTGGAATAGAAGGCGATTGGTGCTTCTCTGCCGTCTGGTAGCTTGTGGCTCAATATGGTGCTGATTCCAAAAGGCAATGCATCACAGGTGACCATCAGCGGCAGGGTGTTGCTGTATTGTATTAAAACGGTATTGGATGTTAATAAGTCCTTAATGTTTTTGAATGCTGCTTGTTCTCGGTGGCCCCAATTCCAGACAGCTTTTTAATCTAATAGTCGATGTTATGGCTCTGATACAGTTGCCTATTGGGGCAGGAAGACATTGTAGAAGTTAATGAGACCTAAGAACACTTGTAAGTCTGCTTCATTCTTTGGCCTGGGTTCCTTTGGAATTCCTTTGGAATTTGCTGGTCAAATAGAGCCATGTGGAAGCCCCCACACAGTGAGGCCCCCACACAGCACATTTTCGGACTTCCCAGGCTTCAGCAGTACTCTGCTGGCCAAAAATGTACTGTGTGGGAGCTTCGCTACTGGAGGCTGGGAAGGCCAAAAACATGGCCTGTTTTTAGCCAACAGAGTTCTGCTGGAGGTGCATGTTTCATCTCCCCCCAAGCTCCCTGCCCCCCCTCCTGGACTGGCACACAGAGGAGAACTACAATACTGATCCTGTCCTCAAAGAAATCCAGTTTGACACCCCTGATCTAAGATGATACAAAAATAATGTTGATGATTTGATCCTTAAACCTATTGATGACTGAACTGAATGTTATATAGTCATAAGATAATAATTTTTGGAACAGGGAATTCTGATTCTCTCCAAAGCAAAACAAAACTAATGCTTTTGATTTCTGTGTTGGTACATTTATTTGATCTGAAAAATCACCCAGGATTTTGGTTTTGTCTAACACATAGCTTATGCTTTGACAATGAGTCATTTGGGTAGTGATGGGGATATTTCTAGCCATCTCCAAGACAGTTTTTCAATCTGAAGAATATGTGTCTTCCAACATTTCTGAAGTTGAAAATTTCTAGATAACAAGTTTTCTTCACACAAACAAAAAAGAGGTTAGGTCTATTGAACCAACGTATGTTTCTTGACGATGTGATTGGTAACAGCATTTCAGCTGGCATTTTGCCAACATAAACAGGAAGAGTGCATATTTTAGAAAAAAAGTAAAATATCCTTTAACAAGTATTGCAATGTAAGAAGAAAACTGTCTAATTTGTGACCATACAAATATGAGACAACTGTCAAATTATTTATATGTTCACTCAAATGTCTCTGTATATAAAAGCAGAAATCATTTTCTTTCTCTCTCACACTCTATATAATCTTTTTAGATGAAGTTTAATAAATCCTAGTCTGTTACTGTGTAATTCAGTTCATGTCAGCTGTAAACTGTATTTATCACTGCTTTTAACTCCATTCATTTTTATGCATTTGCCCTTTTAAGACATGACCATTACATACTTGAATTCTGGCACATCTTACCTAAGTACCTAAAACCTTACATTTTCTGTAGGAGTTTCAGGCTGTCCACTGATTTCTCAAGGAACAAGTGGACCCTGCCAAGATTTCCTTGGCATGTTGGACATTTCTTCTTCCTGAACTTTCCTCTCTGGTAAAGCTTAATTTTTTTTCTCTCCTCTAGCTCTTTAGCAAAGAAAGGTGGAGTACCCATTGATTATCATAAATTTCCACTGAAAGTGGGAAGGAACAATAGCAGAGTTTTGAAAGTATGGGTGAAGGCAGAGGAATTATTTTGAAACATGAATAATCAACAAGTTAGTTCTCACACAGTCAGTAAAAACAATTATAATAGCTAATATCATCATTGCAAAAACAAAGAACAGATGGCAGCCAGCCAGAACATTTAAATAAAGAGATCAAGCAATATGTTATGTGGAGCTGGAAGAAGAAATAAATGTAAAAATGGTTGGCTATTGCTTCTATGCATAGGAGTTGTTCTTTGTTGTTAAATCTGGTGCTCTTGTGCACACCCCTTACAGACCTCTTAGGAATGGGGTGACATCAACAGTATACAGTCTAAGGTTAAAGTTTTGGGGGTTTGGGAAAGAGACCACAGAGTCAGGTAGTGCATTCGAGGCATTGACAACTCTGTTGCTGAAGTCATACTTTCTGCAATCGAGTTTACAGTGTTTTACCTTAAGTTTGTATCTATTGTATGCTTGTGTTTTATTGTGGTTGAAGCTGAAATAGTCATGGACAGGTAGGACATTGTAGCAGGTAATTTTATGCACTACACTTAAGTCATAGCATAGTTCTAAGCTGTCTAAGCCCAAAATTTCAACTTTGGTGATATAAGTATTCTGTTACAAGCAAAAGAATGAAAGACTCTTTTTGTGAAATATCATTCTCAATTGTATTAATGTCCAGTGTGCAGTGCAGGTTCCAGACAGATGAGCTGTATTTGAGAATTGGTCTAACAAATGTTTTGTATACTTTAGTTAGCAGTACAATATTAACAATTAATAAAATTGGTAATATTGTACTAATTAAATATTTCTAAAGTGAAAACTATGTGGTTAAAATAACCATTAAAAATGATTAGAGATTTGATAATTTCATTATAATAACTCATAGTTATATACTAAAGGTAATAATCCATATATTGAAGACTAAACCATTGCACCCAGACAGTCAAATTATCCATTGAAAAGCATCCATTGAACAGCACCAGAAATAATAATCCATGAATAAAAGCAAATATACATTTCTCAGGATAATGTTGCAGTTTTTGGACTTGTGCTGGAGCCCATCTTCTAGGAACTTCTCTTCACCAGAATTTATGCTTTGGGCTATTCTATATGTCATATTTCTGTCGTGCCTGGTTTGAATGTGGCTTCTTATTGATTGATTGGGGTATTGATGGCTGGCTATTAAGCTGTTTCCTTGTGCTTCCTCAGCTCTAAGTGCCAGATAAGCTGGTGATAAATTAGCACCCTTGTTGACTGACCAGGGGCCCTTTTCCCAGGCTATTTTTATACCTCTCATCCAACAATCTTAATAGCTGTGAAATTGAATGTATGTCCTTGTTCATTGCAATCTGAGGCTACTGGTAAATTCAGCTCTACTTGTCTGACCATTTGCATGTGTTCTTACAATCTGGTGGTTAGCTTTCTTTTCATAGTATATCCTACATAGCCACAAATCAATTTTACATTTTTTCTTTTTTCCAATAGTCTTTAAATCCCATACATAAAATTCTAACATCTGCTTTCTTCTATCTTTATTCCTTATCATCTTTATCAAAGCCCACTGTAATTTCAGTGCAGCCTCTCCAGTGAATCTCACCTGTATTTCAGTTTAACTAAATAATCCACACCATTCTTTTGATATCTTGTTTATGTATCTCTGTTGTTGTTTATCTATTGTTAAATCCAATATTCCTATCTATTTCTTTTAGGTTAGAATATTAGGATCCTTAATAATTTACTTTTCAATTTTATTCAAAGAGGATTCTCTTTAGCACTTTTTGGTTGCAATATAGGGTTAAGTAACTTACTCAGTTTTGGAGTCCACAAATCATAAATTTCCTTTTAATGCAGCCATCTGGTGGTTAACCTTCAAAGCCTTCCTATCAGCAACTTTATAAACACAGAATTTCTTTCCCACAGGAGAGGATATTTTTAGTTAAGTTCAGCATGTTGTTTTTAAATTAATTTCATTCCAATTCTTTACTTTCTTCAAAGAACTTTCAAAAACAACAACATGTAATCATTCTTTTGCTGCATATTACAAAAAATAAAACCTTACAAATCTGGAAACATATGCTTCTTTCTTTGTAAATGGACTAAAGGGAGACTCACTCCAGCAAATAGGGGCAATTTTTGAAGGCTTTTCAATCTTGAAAGGGCAATTAACAGAAAATTAAATGCCAAGGCGATTAAAAAAAAGTAAGGTTAGGTTGAATTTTGAGTCCTTAAAAAGGCTACATGAATGGCTCAGAGCTTGGTGAAACTGGTGATACCCAGCTGATTGCAAGTGGGTATCTCAGTTTCTGTTGTTGACTCCCAAAACAAACAACTAAAAACAGCTATATCAGAAATATGAGGATGATTTCAATATCTTCCATTAGTCCATAGAGTATTATCAGCAGTCTGGATCTCACATCCAGCTATCCTTTGACCACAATTTCTTCTTCAAAATGCAAAGCATCTGTTCAACCATGTGTAATTTGAGCCAGCTCTCTAACTATTTCTCTAATTCCAAATGTAGAGTATGTATGGTATGTATATGTGCATGTATGTGCCCATGTATTTATAATCTGATTTAACAATAAATAAAAATATTTTTATTTTATTTATTTATATCTGGTCTTTATTATTTTTATAAATAAGTCAAATATTACAAATAAAATATATTTGAGTCTCGCACCCAGGCAGTCAGCTTTTTAGCTGACAAGCTTGGTGCCTTTAACCACTGAGCCTTTACACCCCATCACAATAGAATTAACATATTAAATGCACTCAAATTTTCATCTCTTTTCAGAAAGAAATAAAAAATAGTATTTTCCCCATAATTCTTTTAAAACCACATGCTAAAGAAGTCACAGCACTAATTTAATTTAATACTTGCTTCGATGTGCAGCAATAGCTATTGTTTTGGAGTATAAAATTGTTAATGGGTAGTAATGATTATATGCAAGAAGAAATCTACAATACCATTCACTATAGCTATACTTGTCAGACCCCAAGGACCAAGAAAGGCAGACGGAATTACTTCTTAACAGTTTCCTTTATTGTTCCTCTTGATAGACAAAATCCTGCCAAATCAAAGGAACTATTTGCATCACTAAAGATATATTCTGAGAATTGCTAGGGAGGAGCCTTTTTAATTCTCTTTCTTCTGACCAAGCTGTCCCCTTGCTCTCTGAAATGTATCAATCAATTACTCAATCAGAATAGAGCTGGAAGGCAGTTGGAGGTCTTCTAATCTATCCTTGCTCAAGCAGGAGACCCTTCACTATTTCAGACAAGTGACTGTCCAGTATTCTTAAAAACCTTCAGTGATGAAGCACCCACAACTTCTGACAGCAAGCTGGTTTTTTACACTTTTTTCAACTACATATATGTAGCAATTCTGTCTTACTACTTATCTTGTTTATTTTTTATTCTTTAAATTTCTCATCTCTCTCTCTCTCCCTCCCTCCCTCCCCCCTCTCTTTTTGTGTGTGTATCTGGCATGTTTCTCACTATTTAGCAATTAATAAACATAAATGGAAATATACTCTAGACTTCAGGTCTTTTATGTGGCTTTCACATAACAAGTTGATCATTATTGGAACAAAATGTTAATTCATATAAACCTTTAGTATCACCTGGTTGATTGATTGATTGATTGATTGTTATATTATGTCATTCCTCTGGACAAAACATGTCAGATTGTTGGACTGAGAGATAGTGGCCAATACAGAATCATTTTGTGATTATATAGGTATAGGGATTTGAACCTGGATCTCCTGAACTCCAATCCAGTGCCTTAATCATAACACCATTCTATTATGTTATGGTGTTTTCCATAAAAGGAGAATACAGTTTTTTTCTCATATATATACTCACACTCTGAATTATCAGTCTATCAGCAGATTTTTTTAAAAAAAATTTTTTTAAAAAGGGGAAATCTTTTTCACCATCACATCTTCTATAAAGAAGCTATCAGATTAAAACTAAAAAAATTAAAATTTCACTCTCCTGTATAAGAATATTTTGTGGCTTCTACAATAGATACTAATGAAATTATTGGCCTGATTTGACTCAGATAGGCAATTTTCTTTGGAAAAATATGCCATAAAACATGTGCTTTTTAACAATATAAATAAAGTTATACCTGAAAATTTCTCCATGCCCTCAAGAAATAAAACAAAAAAGTTCTCACTATGTGTGAGAACTTTTTCTTGCTTCTCCTTCTCAGGAGTCTTAACAAAGAGAGTTGAAATCTTTGAAGCATGGGGTTTTCTGTAAGCATGCCTGAAAATTTCAGAGGGTTCACTGCAATGGTGGGTTTAAAAAATTTTTTTCCTACTGGTTCAGAAAACGGGGGTGGGTGGGCAGGGCCAGCCAAAGGTGGTATTTGGTGGTTTCCAAACCAGTCAAAATTTTTGCCACTGGTTTGCCAGAACCAGTCTGAACTGGCTGAATATCACCTCTGGTTCAATGATGGTGAGAGAGAAGATGCTTAGGCTTGTTTCATTCACTTTGTCAACTTATCCCAATTTTTACAAGATTTTGTCTGCCATACATGAATATCCAACAAATTACAACTCTTCTTTTTAATTTTTACAATTATAAACTATAACATAAAAAATGTAAAATATGATAATATTGAATGTACATTTCCAATCCCTTTCTCATGACAGCTAATTGCAATTGACAATTTCTCCAAAGAATTTCATGAATAATCAAATTTATGTTTACAAATGGCAGGTTGTTTTCTGTTCTTCAGTCACTTGATACAATTAGCATCCTGTTCAGACAGACCAATAGGTTTATTTTATGAATGAAATTTAAGTTTCGCTCTCTTCTACTGGTGGGGAATAATAGAATATGAAGACAGAAAATGATTACACAGCTTGGAATATCATCAAATTACAAAGGTTAAATCCTCAGTCTATTGATTTGGATTTTTTTGTTGTTCCTTTCATATTTCTTGGCAAGGATTTTCAGAAATAATATACTTAATGTACTTATTAACAGACTTAATGGCACAGTTTCTTCAAGTTTGATAGTGCTAACTCTTCTGCATTTTTGGCTGAAAAAAGGGCAGTTCTGACTATACACTTTATATACTGAACAAATTGCAATAAAGTTTGTTTTTATATTTTGAATTATAGGATACCTGGGCTATTTTTTATCATTTACATGAAGAATCTGTGGATTGGGATCACACATTAAAGTTATAAAAACAGTCAACAAATTATTGTTAAAATCAGAATAGAGCCAGAAGGTCTTCTAGTTAACCCGCCTACTCAAGCAGGAGACCCTTCACCATTTGAGACAAGTGACTGTCCAAGATTTTCTTAAAAACCTCAATAATGAAGCACCCACAACTTCTGACAGTAAGCTGTTCCACGCCTTGTCAACTTTGTATTTTATAAAAGTCCTAAATTAAAATTTCCAATCCAGAAATTATCCGATGGTCAACATTTCACAGTTGATGTATCTTTATTTCAAGCTATGAACAAATGAGTAAATATTGGTGTTTTTGTTTTGTATAAGCTTACAATCATGCCTACTGTCCCTGTCCTATTGTCCCCAATAATTAGTTCCCATGTCTTGTATTTAAACTTATGTTTATTCTTGTTTCTGTTATATTATAAGCTTTTGATAAATAAATAAATAAATGGATAGATAAATAAATAAATAAACAAATAAATAAAATATAAACCAGACCAGTTTCTCAGTTCAATATAATATAGCTATTCACAGCATTGATGGGAATTGATGATATTGATGATATATATATCATTGATGATATATTTGCATGCCAATAAAGATGATATTTTTTTCTTTATGTACACTGAGAGCATATGCACCAAAGACCAATTCCTTGTGTGTCCAATCGTACTTGGCCAATAAAGAATGCTATTCTATAAACAAGAAAACTGAGAAAGGTTTCTACCAATCTCTATGTAAAAGTCTGTCAAGAAACTGTCACAGAAAATAACTACAGAGTTCTCTCTTTCCCTCTCTCTCTCTCCCTCTCTCTCTCTCTCACACACACACTATGTGTGTAAGTGGGCTGTCTGCCAGGATTTAGCAGCTGAGTATGAAGAGAATGAAATCCAATGTCATGCAGATTAAGTGCCTGGGAAAGCAACCCTGGTGTTACAAAGATAACAGCTGTTCTATAAGCCCACAGGGTGGGGATGTGGTGAAAGGATACACAGTAAATGGCTTTTTCAATCTCCACAACATTATATCCATATGCCATGCATGGAACCCAGACAGAACAAATTATTCCGCATAATATGCACTGCCCTTTTAAAACAGTGGAAAGCATGAGGTATCCCTTCTTGTTAAGTGATGTTAACTGTGGGTATTACATTATGCTAATAGTGTATGAAAACAACAAGAAGACATTTGCAGTCATACAGATTTGATCTGCGGAAAGATAAAACATCAGTAGCACAGTGAACCCCAAAATGTATGCTGAGGTACTATGATAGATATATCATTTTATCAAATGAATCACAATATAGCAATATAATTCTTAGTTTGGTAAATTATTATATAAATATCTCTCAACTCACTCCAGTAGCAGATGGTTGAAAATTAAAACCATCTTGGACATAATTAAAAAGATTTTCTGATATAGCTATGCTAATGGAAATTTATTTTCATTACAACTGTACCTGTCTGCATGGTCTTAGATGAAGTGCAATTCTTGGACCATTTAATTCCAAACTGTATTTGTATTTTAAAATTTATAGTTACAATCATGTTTATATGTATACAAATGAAACAATACTGAATTTCAACATAAAATGATGTGCATTTTTGTCCTAATGTATAAACACAGATCCATTCAAATTTTCTATTTTAAAATATATTAAAATAGTATATATTTTTTAAAATTCATTTTTTTCCAAAAAACTATTGAAAATAATTAATTAAAAGCAGCAACAGTTTCTGCATTCATTTTTAACAATCTTTGAAAGTACATTTCTGAAAGACAGAATGGAAGCAAGCAGAAAGGTAACAAATATACTTGTGCATCCAAATGTATTTTCAGAATAATAGCAACTTATTAATAAGCCTCACTTTTCAAACACTCGTTTTCCAAACATCCAGTACTTTTTCTTTCTTTAAAAACATTTTCGAATGGAAATATGAAAAAAATATTTCAACGATGTATTTCAATAACAATAATATTAATTGGAATTTGCTTCAAACTTGAATACATTACTACTTTATAAAAAAATAATTTGGTATCCTCCACTTTTTAAAAAATGATATTGCTGTGATCTTTAATGGTCATTCTAAAGATCTGCCACATAACAAACAGGTATAGCACAAGAACTGTGTCAAAAATCAGAGAAATATAAATAAATACATACATAAATAGTTGTGTAAACATCTGATATGAATTTCCTGAATTTTGCCCAGCATGGGGTTTTGCTCTGACTTTGAATAACACTGTTATTTAACAGTGCTATTTTATTCAAATCCTTTGGATTACTATGTACAAATGTGGACTTAATATTGATTTGGAAAAGGAGCATGGAGGGACAACTGAAATAAACAGGAGGCTGGAATAATCCCATTTGGAGAAATTACAACATGCCTATTTAAAATTATGGAATTTGTTAACTCAGGCTGCAGTGGAAGCTACAGTTTCTTGGATATGACAGTAGATGTGATGCCAAGAAATGTAACCCTTTATCTTAAATAGTTCTGTTCTAAAATTGTTTCCACTAGTAAAAACTGGTTCTTCCAAAATAAGAAGAAATAGGTCACCAACTGAGATTAAAACCTTGAAACCTTTTTGATTAAGAAACAACAAATATTCTAGCCGTTATATTTTCCAATATTATGTCCTTTGCTGAGCATTCCACTCCTGGTATATCTTTTTTGAAATTGGTTCACATAATTGATAATTGCATCTATGAAGTCTTGCTTGCTTTGATCCTTACTTTCAGGGTCTTCTTGTGTGTATGTGTTGTGGCTTTAGGTTGCCAGAAACACTGGCAGCAAAACAAACCAAAACACAGTGAGAACAATTAATTAGTGGGACAGCTTGTGTCCCATAATTGTAGGTGTTCTAACCACTGGAGGCTTCCAAGAAAGGATTAGATAACTATTTGTCTGGGATTGTATAAGGGTTGGACTGGCTTGGGCAAAGGGTTGGACTAGAAAACCTCTAAGGTCCCTTTCAGTTCTATGATTTAGTTCTGTGTTTCTATATTGAGAAAGCCAGTTAATGCAAGCCTAAACAGAGACCTGGAAAACATGAAGCAATGGGCTGATAAATGGAGGGTGTCTTTTGAGTCTTTTGATGCCAGCAAGTGCAAGGCTCTTACAATACCAAGAAAGAGACAACCATGCGAGGGCTTAGACATTGCACTTTGAGAAACACAAAAATCCACCGAGGTAGACGAACTGGAGATACTGGCATCATGGTTTGACAAGAAGCCACCTGGAATAAGCACATAAGGACCAATTTCGTCCAGAGCTGCCGACAGAGAACTGGTGCTCTTAGGAGGGTAGCATGCTAAATGGATTGCCCCTGGGAGAGCGCACAGTGTACAAGGCCGCAGATAAGAAGTATCATGGAATACGCCTCTCTGTGCTGGCTGAATGCATCTCCTACAGTACTTCCAACTACTTGATCGTTACAGAAGAAGGCCCTACGCATAATTGGAATAAATGAGGACGAGGCACGCTCCAACTTCAAATATTCCTTTCGCTTTCACCATAGAGCGTCAGTTGCAGCTGGCAGTTGCCCTGTACAAAATGCAGACGGGCCTCTGCCCTCAAGACTGAAAAGCTGCGTTCCCCCACCTTATACAATGAGAGGAACAACTTCGCTCTAGTGTGCTCAAACTCCCGAGAAATACTCTTGTGGAATCCCAAGTCCAGAACAACTCAAACTGGCAGGAGTTTTGTACACACTGACAAGTCAGAGTCCTGGAACAGCTTTTACCAAAGACATTGTAGGCATGCATTAGTGACAGAGCGGTTCAGTCATTCAAGAGTTGCGAATCCACAACCACCTTCTGCGATTGTATATATATTATTTATTAGGCCCCACTTTTTTCTTTTTGTCATTATTCTTCTCTTAAGCTGCCTTGTGAACCCTGATTAGGCCATTGAGGTTGTCATGTATAGTGCACAGCATTGTATGCATGATCTTGATACTTAGTGTCACGCCTTGTGGACTATTGTTCACAATAATAATAATTAAAAAAAAGTCTGCAAGCAAATATGAGCCTGCTGTTGATTCATTTAAAATGAAACCAGGAAACTGAAATGGAGAATCACACAGAAATGGAGAATCACACAGAAGAGTGAAGAAACTTAGGACAAGGATTCTTGTCACTGATTAATTGAATGAATTAATATTCCATTTTCCAAATGATAATGTTTAAGTTTCATTAAAATTCCAGCATCTTAATGTTTAAACTGTAAATGCCAGGGAGATGTATTAGTTGGGATCTGCTGGGTGGAAACAATCACTTGTAAGTTATATATATCCAGAGCTTTTATGGGCTTAATGTGGTTTTCTTGCTTACCTCTTTATAAAATGTCAGAGTAAAGTACACTTAAATACCATGAAGAAATCCAGTAGACCCATGTGTGCGTTTTTTTTTTTTTAAGGATATGGTGAAAATAAATTATTATCCAAACTTAGAAGTCACTTACTTCTGTAGATGCATTCAAGCAAGGCTTTTATTTTGCAATAACCCTCAAATGTTGACTATGTAGATACCATTATTTTCCACTGGAAACTGTTTTGACTTTTTCCCTTATACATACACAGAAAGAAAAATCCATTAAAAGAGAAAAAGCAGAATGGTAGCATGAGGAGCTGTCCATTGGAGGCATCTCAAATCACTGCTCAGCTTGTAATTGAACTCCATATATACCAAAATGTGTATCTCATCATAGACAGCCTTGTCTTAATTTCAGAAAAATGAGAACTTAGATGTATAGCCTACCATTCATTCTGCTAACTTACTGCGTGCAGAGGAATGCAAATTTTTATAGACATATAATCTATATAAAGCTACTTTTCTTTCCAAGTCTGTATTTCTTTTCAAGATTCTGCACTATATTCTGTTGATACAGTTGGAAATTGTGTTATGTTTTATATTACATTGTTCATTTGTTATGACTCTTGATATAGAATATTAAACCAGATGTGGTCAGGCATTGAAGCTGTGAGGTCCATTCTTCATGATACCTTTCAGAAATAGTTTCTGAACTCAAGACAGAAACATTCGAGATTTTATCTTGAAATTCAGAAGACAAAAATTCAAATTCAATTTATCCATCTGTGATAGAAGATTTTAGTCTACATGTGTTCATTGCCCCTTTGCTATTCACTTTGTTTGGCATCAATTTATGATAATTTTTTTTATCCTCTGTGTATTTCCTTTCAACACATTAAAAATTAAAAGAAGACTTTTGAAATTTGAAAGACACATTCATCTGAGAATTATAAATTAGACACTTCCCCCTCCCTTATTGTGTATTTCTCTGAATTGCAGTTTAAAGATAAAACCATTCATTGGTTGATTTAAATTAGATAAGATTAAATGTCATATAACAAAGCCCTTTTCTAGCTGCAATGGATATTTTACTAAAGGAGAAATAGTTATCTCTTACTTTCAGAATATTAGCTGACTCATTCACAATTCTTCATATGCAATGAAATCCCAGCAGGATGAAAACAATTATTTCAATTTAATAAGTCTGACTCCTTCATGGCATGGAATATGCACATAATAAATTTCTGTGATTAATTAAGCCAGAATTTTAAACCCATTATATATAGTACCATATTTTATATGACAGTGGGAATGATTCTCATATGATCTATTCAGGAAAATTAGTTTCCATTCCAACCATTTTAAAAAAGGCAAAAATATTGCTGGAAGCAGTTAAACTGTGATTTCTGTGAGTTCTTAACTAGATTCTTTATTTTTACAGTATCCTGCTTCAAAGCTATACAACTTAGCCAGAAGGAAACCAAAAATCTTAGTATAGTGCAGTGTAGCAGTCATTAATGTTCCCGAATATTTATATTTGTTGAGGTTGAAGTGTTTTCTGTCTGGATATGTGCATTCTTAAGAGAGGGAACCTGACCTGGGCAATAATCAGCGAAACGTTTTTTCTAAATATAGCAAAAATTAAATTTATTTTAAGAGATACATTACAGGGACATAGTATATAGTTTGCTACATGCTAGCAGGAGGACAAAGACCTGTGCATGTGCCAGGAATAAAAAAAGTCAATTGACTTCAGTTTAGCAATTTTATAGTCAAAGAGCAGAGAAAGCAGTAAAAAAAAAAAAAAAGAACACCAGAATAAATCGTAAACTATTATGTGCACTCTACTGACCCCTTATATTCAATAGTCATAAAGTACTAAAGATCAGTGGCATTAGAGTCAAATCTTCAGTAAATGTCCTCACAGGTTGATAAACTAATCTACAATTCTTTATAGAGTTTTAAAAGATTTTATATTAGTATCTGGGTTAAGGCTCTAATGAATGCATTCACTGGCATTTCTTTTTACAGGAATCTGTGTCAGTGGTAGTATTCAAATTATTCTACTACCATGTCTGTGGCCGTGTCTTGGTGGGTGTGTCTTGGTGGGTGTGGCAGGGGAAGGATACTGCAAAATCCCCATTCCCTCCTCACCCTACTAACCTGCTTTCCAGCTCCTTTTTCCTGTGCAGGGCAACAAAAGAAGACCCAGCAAAATCAACTGGGATTCAGGAGGCAGGGAATAGAAGGGGGCGGGGCCAGTCAGATGTGGTATTTGCCTTTTCCATGAACTACTGAAAATTTCTGCTACCAATTCTCCAGAACCTGTCAGAACTGGTTGAATACTACCTCTGGTCTGTGTGCTTTATCTCCTATCTCCTTTATCCATACTTTTTCTTCTTTTTTCTGCATAATTTATTTCATTTTTCTTGGCAGTATGGAATAGTCTTTATGGTAAAATTCTTAGTTTTTACTTCTTTCTCTAAATCTCCGTATGTCCATCCAGAAATGTCATAGTTAGTATTGCACACAGAATTCCATGTGTGATCGTACCAGTGCAGAGTTGAAGACAACAATGATTTCATGCATCTTTAATATACTGCTTCTTTTACTGTAATACAACCCAGAACTGTGTTAGCCCTTTTTATCTTCCTGATTTAGACTAAGGTTGTTAATGTTGAACCAAAGTGCCTTCAAGCTATCAAATATCTAAACCCGTGATGGCGAACCTATGGCATGTGTGCCACAGGTGGCACGCAAACCCATTTGTGCCAGCACGCGAGTTGCAGGCAAACTTACCTCACTGCCCATGTATGTGCCTCACAACTGACTTTTGGCTAGTTTGAGGCCCTTTTTAGCCTCCCAGAGGCTTGAAAAAAACCTCTGCAGGCTTTGCAGGCTGAATTATAGGCCTGTTTTGTCACTTCCTATAATACCAGAAGAGACAAAATGAGCCTATTATTTGGCCTGCAAAGGCTACAGAAATTTTTTCGAGCCTCTGGGAGGCTGAAAATCAGCTGTGAGACACAGTGCAGGTAAGGGAATGGGGAAGGGAGAACGGGACAGTGGCAGGAATTGCACGCACATGCGCAAGGGGTATGGGAGCACGCATGGCCTTCTGAGTGCTGGCATATGAGCATGGCATGCCAGCGCATGCACAATTTTTAGCACAGGAGCCCAAAAAGGTTAGCCACCACTGATCTAAAACCTTTATTACAATCTTTAGGTCAGAGAACATTTCAAGCTATGAATCACCTATTGTATGTGTGTGTCTTATATTTTTTTTCTCCTTAAATATATGTATGTAAACATATATTTGTGTGTGTGCATTCCTATTGAAGAACATTTTCTTCCTTCCAGCCCAGTCTTTCAATGGGAGTTAGATTTGCAATCTCCTTCTATCATCCTGTGTGTTAGTCAGTTCACTGATTTAATGTTATCTGCAGATTTGATCAGTAACTCTTCAATTCTTTTTATACATATCTCCACAGAATCCAACTGGTTTATGTTCCCTAACCCTGAATGGAATTTAATTTCTTGGTTTATAAGCAGCCACACATATGTTTAGACTTTTGGGGGTTAGAGATTCGTTTTTGATGTTAACGCACATTAATATTTAATTTTATGAAAATTCTCCTAAAAATAGGGACAAAATATTTTATTCAAAGCTCTGGGCAGAATCTGGAATACTTTCTTTAAATCAATTACTTTTTAATGAGTATTTTAAAGATTTTTCTTGACTTTAAATGGAATTTTGTCTTCCTAATTCATGACAGTGGCTATATAATCAACTAATGCATGCTTCAAAATTTAAATATTGACCAGATATTTGACTCATCTGAAAAATCTGAGGTGTTAATATATTTAATGGAATCAGTGCTTGAAAATACAAACCGCCTTCCTACACTGATAATTACACAACAGTTTCAAACATTATTTGTTAAACAAATGTTGTGTATGTTAAAAACAAATGGTAAAATTGGCAATATGACCAGACTTGCTATCTTGGAACTAATCATAACATAAACTAAAAAGAGTATAGAAAAAAGGTGCAGACAGAGGATTTTAAATTGAAGTTTTTACAACATAGCTGTAGGTAAATTCAGACTTCTCCTACACCAGATTTCGTAGAATGCACCACTATCAGATTTATCCATCAGCTGATTTAAAAGATAGGATAAAGTCTTCTGCATTCAAATAATTATCAAATATGTGAATCGATCTCAATTAATACAGAGTGAGCTGCAAAATGCATTAAATATTGAAATTGTATTAATTTGGTGAAGGTTCAAGCTTTTATAAACATCTCTTTTTTGAAACCTCCATACTAAAATCAGGAAAATTTGATATTTTGCTTTGACTAGAATCACACTTCATGGGAGACTACTGATTTTCGGGTAAATATTTGTAAAACTTCATATCTTGTGGTAACACAAAGGAATTGCACAAAATTGGAATTAGTTCTAATTTTCTCCTGATTAAAGGAATGTTAATCACATGATAAATTTTGACTGGCAAATCAGTTCCCAAACAAAGCAGCTTTCTGAAAAAATCCTCCACAAATTCAGTCAGGTTTGTTTATTTGGGAGGGCTGTCAGTACCAATCACATGTAGAGTTTTCCTATGCAATTGTGATTGGAAATAACAAATTCATTTATGCAAAATATTATGACTGGTTTGAGTAATTGCCTTATGGGCAGGCAATTGATCCTCCTACTGAGCTTTTTTCATTTGCATCTGTTTTAAATCATGTTTAGGCTCTGCTAGATCTTGTCTGATCAATTTGAAGAGTTGTACCTGAGCCAGAAT
This sequence comes from Laticauda laticaudata, assembly GCA_004320025.1. NCBI lineage: Eukaryota > Metazoa > Chordata > Lepidosauria > Squamata > Elapidae > Laticauda > Laticauda laticaudata. The sequence continues at coordinate 21,690 of BHFT01079189.1, forward strand.
TTCTTTAAATGAAGCAGTGGAAGAATCTTTCTCTGTCATCTTGCCTGGCTTGGCAAATAGTGGTGCAGTTAAAATTAAGACAACTGTTGAACACGTAGATTTAGTTGCCATTACAATAGCTCTTAAAAGCAAATAACTTGTAATAAAAAGTTTTATTTCTTCAGCAATGAAAGTCCTTATCCATATAGTCTGATAATTCAGGAATTTGAAAGCATTTTTATCAGAAGAGAGACAAGAAATGTGCACTCACATCCCTTCTTTATTTCCTTTCATGAGATTCCAGCCAACAATAATAACTCTGCCTTCATGGTTTCCTTCCCACTGAATCCTTAACACTATTTCTCTTGGTTAATAAGATCAGCCATTCTATCATAGATAGTTTGTATTTAATAGTTTTTCACAAATACTTTTACTGAAAATAAATCTAAAAAGGTTTGAGCACTTACACCCAACATTTCCAACAATTTAATATTTTAGCCAACTTTTTAATGTAGACCAAATCAAAAGTATCAAAATCCAAAATGCCACTTTAATTTTATGAAAGAAAAAATAATTACTAAGAAAAGTAAAAATGTATTTGATATCTTATGTTTTGCAGAATTAGTCTTTAAACTAATATCTATTTAAATGACATTATAATCCCTTCTCTTCTAACCGATAGGTGATCTGTGACAGAGTCCGAGCAAAATATTCCTTCTATAAACTTGCTTTGATATCTTAACATAAAAGCTTTCAACAATTGCATTTCCATCAGTTCTGTATATGTAAGTTCATGTCTAATATAGAATATACAAGTCTTCTGTCTTATGTTGCCCGTTTCCCTGAAACAAGGTCTATCAATCAAGCCTGGTGTTTTTTTTAAAAAAATATTTTTTATATCAAATTTGCTTTTAACTTCAATTTTTAATCAGTAGAACTGCAAATGTTCATGTCTGGTTTGGTATCTAACCCTTCTCCATAATTTAGCCAATGTTCTTAAGGCAGATAATTGTCCTTGTTGAATTCTTTGGACTGATTTTGTTGAAGAGCATGCATTATTTATTTTCATCTGAATCATGTAGGAACATCTAAGTAAAGTGTATCACAGGTGTTCTTTTATGTCATCAGAAAACTCAGCTGTCAGAATGAGGAAAAGGCAACCATTTCAAATGGATAATTGCATCTTTCTCCACCCTTCTAAATTCTTTATGATTGGATCCACAGAGATTTCCTCTGTGGTAACTGGTCTGATAGTAATGTTAAGTACCATGGACTTAATTTTATTTTGACTAGTATCCTCTTCAATACATATTTCTAATCTCATTCCTTCTGACACAACAGGATTTAGAATTCCAATAAAACAAAAATAATGCATCTAAGCAGCATGTAGATAAGCCAGTGAATTATTAATGTAGATATTTCTAAATGTGTAATTCATAAAAAAATTACCAATAACTCTCATGTATCTAAAATAATTGCATTTCAAGGCTAGGTCCCACTGGCCGACGGATGCAAAACGTATGCAAAAAGGACACAGCGGACAAGCAAAATTT
>BHFT01079190.1:0-11380 GCA_004320025.1 Laticauda laticaudata
TGACAATTCTTTTCTTTTCCCCATGACTCAGAAGCCAGAAACATCAGTGCAGCACTGGATGAAAGATACAAGGGTCTGTCAGGAGTCCAGGAACTCATTGACCTTTTATAGGCACACACTAATTACAAGCAAACAGATCACAGATGAGGATAGTTACCTTTAATAGTCATTCAGACCACTTTGTGTCAACCTGTGTGCATGTTATCAGGCACCAGGGAATGTAAATTAAAGTTAGATTTTCAATACAGCTCTTAAACATTGGATCTTCTGAACAGACACATATTGGATTGTATAAAAATTTATCAATGTAATATAGGTACTCACTGTTATCAGTTGTTCAATGCACAATGAGATTAATCACTGTGCAATTCACACCATCTATCCATACTAGGGACACATTTAGAATTCTGTCTAGGTAATCTCATTGAATAACTGCCATGAGATATCAATTCACAAAATGGCTAAGTTGATGGCCATATGTGATAATTAAGACTAATAAATAAATCATTTGTCTAGATTTAGCATATTTGCATATTTGTACTGATCCAGAATACGAACCTATATCTTTGATTCTCTATTTTTTTCTGATTGGCCCTTAATTTTCCAAACAGAGTCTAGCACAGTTGCCAGTCATATAAAGGTTCTCTCTTTCTCTTCTATGAAAAAGCATAGAAGTCCTGAAATCCCATTCAGATTGAGTAAAGAGAAGATGAAGCTGCATGTGGGGAGACATAGAAGACAGTGCTAAAGCCTGTGGTCTAATGTCCTTAGATATATTCATTTTATCCAGTTCAATCCAGGAATTCACAAGGGATAAATTCACAGACAAGAATGATAAGATGTGCATTTTGATCTGAATGATAGGGCTTTTGTACTTGTGTTAGATGACCTGAAGTACTTATGTGCATCTTTGCATAATACTGTCATGATATATAGTCATCATTGTGATATTAAGGCATGTTAGAAACATCACTGCTGATATTGCCTGAACAGACTTGCTCTCTCCCAGAGATCATCCCCTAGAAGTCATGGGATTTGGTAGGAAGGGGACCACACAAAACAGAATGTGAAAGCAAGGAGTAATATGAGAAAAGAAGAAGGAATAAGAAATATCTTAATCATTAGCCATAGAAGGCAGGCAAGAAGAAATAGATCTTGATCCCATTTGATCAGTACTTCTGAGGAACCAGACATCTACTAACTTATTAGAAGAATGAATGGGCATTGGTTATATTACAACTGCAACTATTTCTCAATGAAAACTGATAATGCTTTCATTTTTGGGGGAAAAGTTCCTTCACAAACATTTTCATTGCACTGATGCAGTCTTCTTGAACTTAGGAATCCTCCAATTATGTAGACATAAGCTTGTAGAATTGTCAGAAATACGATGTGGCTGGGAATTCTGGTTTTAGGGATGGATGAATCTGAGAAAAGTCTAGAATCCAACAGATGTTACAGGTTACAATAAAAGAGTTGTGGTGACACAGAGGTTAAAATGCAGTACCACAGGCTACTTCTGCTGCCTGCTGGCTGCCTGCAATTTGGTAGTTTGAATCTCACCAGGCTCAGGGTTGATCAGCCTTCTGTCCTTCTGAGGTCAGTAAAATGATTATCCAGATTGTTGGGGCAATATGCTGACTCTGTAAACTGCTTAAAGAGGGCGGTAAAACACTATGAAGCGATATATAAGTCTAAGTGCTATTGCTAGTGCTAAAACGTAGGATCACTGGATTATCACAGCAGATAGAGGACATTTGCTAATATTCCTGTGGATCTGGTTTGGCCATTGAAAAATACATGATGTTTAAAAGTGCTATGTTAATTATACTACTAGACCAAAATGAGTGTACCCTATAGTAGATACGAAACCCATTGTAGAAATGATGTTACTTTGTCAGGTCTCTAACATCTTACTAATACCTTTGATCATTATTATACAATACAAATAAGTTATCTTTTCTCTCTGAACAAGAAGGTTATTTATGAATATGGAATTTACAGAGAATTAAAAACTCATTTTAAGAAGAGCAGAACTGGCTCAGTTTTTTGTAGAAATGCTATCAAACTAACAAACACTGTCCTTTCCTCAAAATTAAATTCTTATTCTTTATTTGTTCAGCTTCAGGAGATGAAAGAGACCAAAAGCAGATGTTAATGGAACTTAAATGAGATGGTGAAAACAACATTAATGTAGCAGCATGAAATGTTAAAATAACAAGAAAATCAATTCAGTTTCCATGATAAGGAATAGAGTTAATAAGGATAGGGATAGACAATAACTCTTTTGTTGTATGGTCTCTTCATTGTACTCTGAACTGAAAATTTAATTTGCACCACTGACAGATACTTCTCTGTCTGTCTCTCTTTCTGTTCCCATGAGGCTGACACTTGACCATTACCAAGTACTTTGAATGAATGAATGAGCCTGACAGTTTCAAGTCCTTGTAGAAAAGTAAACTGTTGTGTTTAATAGATTTATACCTTTAATATATGCTTCAGAGTCAGTTGTTCAAGCAGAAGTCAGGATGGAATTTTCGTCACATATGTCATTTTTGGTCAACATAAATAACCATCTGCAAAAGAAACAGCCTGTAGTATCATGAAGGTTTTGTTTAACCCTCCCTGGGCAACTCCAAAATAAATCCCATTAATGCTTACTCTCAAGTCAAGATGTGTTGAATTTGCATTTCAGTTCGCTAAACAGTAATAATATGACATATTTTTATCCATATTGATTTATCCATATTGATGCAGTTCTTTCTCATTTTTATTTATTTACTTCCACATGTCAAGTAAAACACTTTAAAAGCTTTAGTAATAGGGCCTTTTCAGAAACTGTCATTTAAACCAGACTTTTTACTTTTCAATACAAAAATGGAGGGCATATTTTTATATTGCATTATTCTCAAGAAATTCAATTCATGTCTGTTGAAATGTGAAGCTCTGGGTTAAATGAATTGGGTATATTTTTCTTTTCATGTTTGCTGAACCCCATGCATGATTTCCTGTTAAGAAATGTGAGAGAAGGGCTGGTTTACTTCATGGCATGGGGCCAGCCTCTTAACACATTCAAAATCATGTTACACAATGGCTCTTTCACTGAAATATCTCACAATCCAGAAGGAAAAACTACATTTTAGAAGACAAAATCATACTATACATTCGCATACAAATGAAGAAGTTGAAGGAAGAGTACATTTCCTATTATCTCCTCATACTGACAGTGAACCTATCAGATGAATTGTGGTAAAAAATAATGATGTATCCTAGTTCAATATGGTAATAAACACATCACCCTGTCTATAATTCAAGGTTATTCTATAGTTATTCCATATAACATTCCATTGATTTGCACATATTTTAATTTTTTTTCTCATGTTCTCATTCAATTTTGCAATGTTCTCTACTGTATACATTTTATATGCAATTTCTTATGACATAAGCATTTTGCACATAGTTCTCTTAATATGTATGGCATTGACAAAGCAAGATTTGCATTGCAAAGTTGAAAAAAATGAGAAATCTTAGCCACAAATCTGTCCGTTTATAAAACTAAATAATGAGATCAAGTCAGTGTTCAATAATGTGGGGTAGGGAACCCTAGGGATTCTGTAATAATTTGCTTATTATTATTATTATTATTATTATTATTATTATTATTATTATTATTATTATTATTATTATTATTATTATTATTATGTATATTAAAAATATTTTAGCTAGAATTCCCAAACCACCATGTGGCATTGGATTTTTTTTTCAAATCCTCAATGGCCACATAACAGAAACAAACCTAGCTAGTTTTTTTCTGTGTCACTTATCTTTATGAAATAATTATTATCTTCAACTGTTTTTCCTTAACCTGTCTTACATATACTAACGTAACATCTTTTTTTCTTTTGTTGTTAATATTTTCTTTAATGCAAACAAATTGCATAAAAATAAGGTTTGTGGATAGAGGTTATTTGTGCCAGTCTAGGGAACCCGATTAAAGTATGGCCAAGCCTACATTCTACATGGCCATCAATATTTTATTTTATATGTGATCAAAGTGTGTTTGGGTTTTAGGATCCTGGGAAAAACAGTTCCATTTGTTCTGCCTTATTAGATAGGAATATTGAAAGGATCTTCCAAGATCGCAGGCTCTGGATTTTTTTTTTCTGGGAAGTTCAGATTAGCCTCACTTCTGTTGTTCCAGCACTAATAGGAGAATACATTTTATTCAGATAGGTTTGCATGATATGTAACTAAATTTGACAGTAGACAGATTGCATATGTTCTGTTACTGATTTAGTTGGTTAGAAACATATGCTTAACTTTTTGAACTGGGGCCATGGCCAGAAGGAGAACAGCTAATCTGTGTGTCTGTCTCTGTGTGTGTGTGTGTAACTTCTAAAAAGATGCAGCATTTATTTTAATTTTACTGGTGTCAATGAAGATTGACTTTGTAGACATTAGGATTATATAATATCAGATGTTCATTTTTGTCATTCTCAACTATAGTTTAGTGAATAAATTATGTCTACAAAGTGTTGGAACTGATTTAAGATAGAGAGGAAGCATGATAAAGAAGGGAAAACCAGAATGTGAAAAGATTTTTTTTTACAATAAAAAAAGATTGTTTCAAACAATGTCTGCAATGAGATTGTCCCACCTTATTTAATTGTTATTCCAAACTACAAATAATATTACATGCCTCAACAAAGTGGTCCCCATCCTTCATGACTTGATGGCCTGGCTGGGGAGGGGGAGAGGTGAACTGGGCTGCATGAGGGTCAGGCCGTTGCATGTGTGCACAGTTTGACTTGTACAAATATCAGGGTGGCACATATGTGCATGGGGGGACAGCTCAACTTTCCCAATGTTCACACAGCTCAATTGCGAATAGGCTGCCGCCTGGTTGCGGACTGCGGTCCAGAGGTTGAGGAGCCCTGCCTTAACAGTTCTCTAGGGATTCCATTTGATACTTGAATTTCTTTGAAAACTATAGTATGAAATACTTTAATTTAATTTGGAATATTTAATTTATGCATTTTTCTAAAAGCTATCACTTATGGATGTCTTCATGAAATATGAAACGGAATGATAATAAATTTGTATAAAAGAAACACTTTAAAAGAATGTCTCTTGACAAACAGCTGAAGTATTCTGTTATTTTCATCCAGCATGCTCAGGGACCAGTTGATTATTACCTCGACAACAAAACAAATTTGATTTCAGTCTTGTCTCTTTTTAAAGTTTCTAGGAGCCAGATATCACAAATGTTTGCTCTCCCTAAGGATGTATACTTCAGTATAAAAACAAAAGATAGGCACCTAAGACTAAGTAAGAAGTGTCTTAACTTGATATGACACTATAGTAGGAGTATTACAGAAATTAATCATGTTTCCTTTCAATTTAAGTTCACTGTCATATTGATTATCATTATCAATGCAATAAATCACCAGGAAATATAAACTGAATGCCAAGAGCAGGAAGGCTGGAATTGTCCTTGAAGGCAGCATCTATCCTGATTTTGTACCATCAGGAATGAATGATGTACCCATTGCTATGGTGACAAGCAATGACAGCATCATAAGCAACTTGGAATAGATGCGTTTTAGAATGGAAAAGAAAACCAACATATATGGGATAACTAAGGTTGGTGTCTGGTCTACACCTTCGTTATCTTACTAACAAGCATGATGACATAGCTTAAATTGGCCAAAACCATGATGATTGGCAGAAGTTAGGACATATGGCCCCATCTGGGAATAAGTATGGCAGTTGTGACTTGGAATGTAAGGAAAATAGCAATGTTATTTATTTTATATCTATGCTATATATAAGAAAAAAGGCGTAGTAATAATAAGTCTTTGTGATCTGATGAATTGGAGTTGATAAACACTTGAAGGAAAATAAAATGTAGATGTAATTATGAATGGAAGAGTACAATGTATGCAAAAAATGAGTATGTTAATTTAATTTGTAAAGTTTTCTGTGAAAGTGGGGATCCATGGATTGTTTACAATTATTGCATGGTATATTCCAGTAAATGGTATATATATAGTATGGTATATAATAGCAGAACATGAAAAAGATTAGGAAGATTGTATGGCAGCTGCATACTGTATAGCTCTGTGATGGTGAAACTATGGCACGTGTGTCACAGGTAGCACACAGAACCATTTGGCCATGTGAGCCACAGCCAAACCTACCTGCACTGCGCATGCACGCCTCCCAGCTGATTTTTGGCCCGTTTGAGGCCATTTTTACTCTCAAAAATGGCCTCAACGACCTGGAGGCTTGAGGAAAGCCTCTGCAGCTTCAGGAGACCGAAAAATGGGCCATCTGGAAATACTGGAAGTGCCCATTTTCAGCCTCCAGAGGGTCTCTGGAGCCAGGGGTGGCTGTTTTCACTCTCCCGGAGGCTCGAGGGAAGTGCTTTCAGCACACCACAACAAAAAGTTTTGCCATCACTGGTATAGGTTGTAATTCCAGGTGATCTTCAAAATCAGTCTACTTAGTGTAATCTAACTCAGCATTACAATAGTTTAAGTGAGTTGTGATGAAGCCTGGGTACTGGGACTAGGGCATTCAGGCTCAAGTAGGGTTATAATTGGCATTCCAGCTGGTGCTGGGTAAAGTCATCCTACAAAGAGTCCAGAGGACTAGTTATGGTGAATACCAGCTGCTTCAAAGTGGAAGGAAAAATTTAGAAACTGAGCCAGAGAGTGAGAAAAGTATAGCTGTTGAAACAGGACATAGCCCCTGGTTTGTAGCTGGATAATATTCTGGGATCAATCTAGAAATGGTATCCTCAAGTCAGATGGAAATCATATGCTTTGAGAAATACAAGAAGTATCACCACAAAAGGATCTCACTTATATCCAATACAGAGGAGAAACAGACATCCAGTTTGCATCTAATTATTCTATTAGCACTCCTAATCCTGCAAGGGTGGGTTATTTGAAATATCGCATCTTCCCAATTATATCTGCCCATCCCATTAGATCTGTCTGAGGAGATATGCTATGGGCCAGTAAGGGCAGAATCTCAGGAGGTGAGCCTTCTCCACTAAGATGCTCACCTTATTGGAAAACCAAAAAGTTTGGTTAATCCCATCTCTAATCATTTTCCAGACATTCTTCAAGATCTGGCCATGTCATTAAGTTGGGGATCTCATGGGACTTGTGACATTAATTAATTATTTGGCTAAAAAATTAATCAGTGGAACATCTTGCCTCCCAGAGTTGTGGGTGCTCCATCTCTGAAGGCCTTTCAGAAAAGATTGGACAACCAAATGATTCTTATCAAAGATTTACATTCCCTGGTGATTTTGGCCTGATAACATGCACACAGGTTGACACAAAGTGGTTTGAATGACTATTAAAGGTAACCATCCTCATCTGTGATCTGTTTGCTTGTAAATAGTGTGTGCGTATAAAAGGTCAATGAGTTCCTAGACTCCTGATAGACCCTTGTATCTTTCATCCAGTGCTGCACTGATGTTTCTGGCTTCTGAGTCATGGGGAAAAGAAAAGAATTGTCAAAGGACCTGCAGGAAAAGGTAGTTGAACTGTATAAAACAGGAAAGGGGTACAGAAAGATATCCAAGGAACTGAGAATGCCAATCNGGCTGTTTCAAGATGCACAATAAGGAGGCACTGGAAGAAAGATGGGCTGCATGGTCGAGTCACCAGAAGAAAGCCATAATTATGCAAATGCTACAAAGTATCCTGCTTACAATACACAAACAGCACAGAGACAAGCCTCAAACCTTTTGACACAAAGTCATTTGGAGTGATGAGACCAAAATTTAGCTTTTTGGCCACAACTATAAACACTACATTTGGAGAGGGGTCTACAAGGCCTACTATGAAAGGTACATGATTCCTACTGTGAAACACGGAGGTGGATTACTGATGTTTTGGGGATGTGTGAGCATCAAAGGCACAGGAAATTTGGTCAGAACTGATGGCAAGATTAATGCTGTATGCAGGGATGGGATTCAAATTTTTAAACCAGTTCTGTGAATGTGGCTAAGTTGGTGGGTGTGGCTTAGTGGTCATGTTATTGGCTGGGCGTGGCCAACTCAGTATAACTCACATCGAGGCATGCATCTTCTTGCCTAGCCTCGCATGACTGTGGGGATGCTGCAACAGTCGTAAGTGTAAAAAACAGTCATAAGTCACTTTTTTCAATGGCCACTCCACACAAGCAAAGTACAGCAAAGGAAGGGGAAAAAACTCCTGGAAGTCTAGTCCTGCTAAGAACGTAATAAGGGTTAACAAAGAAGCAGTTTCTGTAAGCAACACGAGAATGTTTCCTTCCGGCCTTCCTTACAGGATTAGGCCAGTAATTTCTTCTAACAACTGGTTCTCTGAACTGCTTAGAAAGTTAACAGCTGGTTCTAGCGAATAGGTGGGAACTGGTATAATCCCACCCCGGCTGTATGTTATCAAAAGATACGGGATGAAAATTTGCATTCATCAGCCCAGAAGCTGCGCATGGGATGTACTTGGACATTCCAACATGATAATGGCCCTAACACAAGGCCAAATTGACCTGTCATTGGCTACAGTAGAATAAAGTGAAGGTTCTGGATCTCAGCCTCCCGACCTCAAAATCTCAGTCTCCTGACCTCAAAACCATTGAGCCACTCTGGGAGATCTCAAACATGCAGTTCATGCAAGACAGCCCAAGAATTTACAGGAAGTAGAGGCTTTTTGCCAGGAAAAATGGGCAGCTTTACTATCTGAGAAGATAAAGAGCCTCATCCACACATACCACAAAGGACTTAAACTGTCATTGATGTTAAAGGGAGCAGTACACTGTATTAAGAACTGGGGTATGTAAACTTTTGATCAGGGTCATTTGGATACTTTCTGTTGTCATTATGATACAAAAAGAGTAAACACAGTTGACTGATAATTAATGGCTTCAGCCAAACACTAACCATGAATGAAAGAAAAGTTTTTGTGTTATCATCCATATTCTCTGAAAAATGGCCAAGAAATCATAAATTCTACCAGGATGTATAAACTTATGAAGACAATTGTATGTATCCATAAATGTACATGTACAGATATAGTCATATACAAATTGTCACTCTGCCTTTCTTTGTCCAGCCTTAGTTTTTTCTATTCTTTAAAAACAGGAGTTGTATAAAAATTTTTTCAGTTGCCTTCTTTCAGATAAATATTTCCTGTAACCTTTTCCCATTTCTTGGCCAGGAAGCTACAATTCTGAAAAAATGCCAGATTCTCCTGACAGATAAACATAATATGGGATTCTAGGATGACATGAGTTTCCTGACATATTTTTAATTTCTGCAAAGAATTGCTAATCAATTTGCCAGTGCGCAGGAAGGAGTATTATATATGTTCACCAATTTGAGTTGTTAATGAAAATAATAAAGGTAGGATATAAATGAGAGAGAGAGAGAGGGTTCAGAAATGCAAAAATATAAAAAAGTAAATAAATATCTACACACTTACAAATAAATGTTTCTATTTCATTTGTAGTATATTAGATTTAATCCATAACTTTAATCCATATCTTCAAAAGTACCTTCGCCATAATATTAACATGATTTTAAAGTCAGCACCATAACAGTATGAAATATATTTAGGTGCCATAAACAAAAAAAACCTTCCTTCTTGATATCCATCTTCAATAAATTTCATATTTGATGACTTTAAATTTGAAACCATGGTATAAGTAAAAATAATGAAGATGATGTTTGTCCATCATATTTAAAGAAGATCTTGACATCTAACAGGTTGTATCAGATCAAATCTCAATAATAACAGAATAAAACAAAAAATAGCTAATTTTTATAGAATGCTATCTGGAAGGGCTCAGTATATTTATGATTTCTTTCTGTGGGTGGGGGCAGACTGAACTTCAACATGTGATTGTTCCAAAGAACTGGCACTGTTGCTGACAAGCGGTGACTGACTCCCTTTTTTCCTGGTAATGATGTGCAAGGAGTGATTGAGAATCTCTACAGACATTGTGCAGGGAGTAATTTCTCCCTAGATGACGTAAAAGACTGAACTGATTCTAGTTAGAGCAGGCAGATGGGAGCTATGAGCCTAGCCATAAATGGCTTTATAGGCCAAAATAAGCACTTTAATTACACCCAGAAAGTAACTGGTAGAACTATTTGGCCTGCAGCATAGGTGTAAGATATGCCCAGTAATTGGTGCCAGATAGCACAGAGATGTGGGCTAAGTGCAACCTCTGAAATTTTTTTAAAGCAGCTCCAGGCAAAGTGCTCGGCCATAGTCTAAACTGGGTAGTAATAATAGAATGATAATAAATAACAACTTCCACCAGATTAAGTTTGCCACTGGTGCTAAAGATGGGCAAAGATTGCTCCAAACATGGATTCCATCTGTCATAGTAATAATAATTGTGAATACAGAACCATAAACCTGCTTCTTCAGAGATAGTACCTACCCATAAGTTAACAGTGATATTGATGGAGACCGTTGATTAAAAAAGCAGCCCCCCTCATCTTGTTGGTTGCTTTAGCCCAGGGGTGTCAAACTCACGGCCCGCACGCCAGATGGGTCATGTGCTGGCCCCAGCCCCGCCCAGTTTAGCAAAGGGGAAAAAAGTCCTGATGTGTCACATGATTCTGCCATGATGACGTAAGTTTGCTTTAGCCTATTCTATTTCATGTAGATACTGACAGGCACAGGTATTTAATTTTAAAAATTAAATTCAGCCCTTTCAATTGTTCTTCTTGCATATGCATACTGATCCATGCCTGCCAACTCAATCAATAGGCATGCGGATGGATATAAAATAAAAAGGAGTATGAAAGTGTTTATTGAACTCACATGATTAAGTTTAGGAGATAGTTAATACTTTGGTAATTAGATTAACGAAATTTGGGATCATGATATTATCTATAAATCCTCTGAAGTTGCATGTTGCATAGACAAAGGGAATTAAAAGAATATTTCAGTTAAAAAACATGTATTTTGCTGAAAGTTTGTTTTAAGAGCTAAACAAGCAGCCAAGCATATGAAATATTCAAAGCTGATTGTGGTTTCATTGCTGTCTGCTAAGGGGATTTATTTGTGGAAGTGACAAATGAGTCCTCTGTTTCAGTATAGTCATTTCAAACCACAATCCCAGTTATTTTTGTAATTCTGGATTCATTATATCTCTCAATGTTCAGATTAAAAAATGTAGATATAACTTGGTGATTGTCAGGTATCACTTAAGAAAACTTATGGAATTTGGTTCCTCTACATGTTTTGGGAAGAATGTGCAGATGGCACTGATTTTTACTGAAACTTAAACAATGTTTTTGACAAGACACTACGAAAGAAAGATAGAATGTGTTTGTGTGTGTGTGTGTGTGTGTGTGTGTGTATAT
>BHFT01079191.1:0-11865 GCA_004320025.1 Laticauda laticaudata
AGACAAGAATCAATGGATGGAAACTAATCAAGGAGAGAAGCAACCAGGAATTAAGGAGAAACTTCCTAACAGTGAGAACAATCAACCAGTGGAAGAGATTGCCTTCAGACCTTGTGAATGCTTTATCACTGGAGGTTTTTAAGAAGACACTGGACAGCCATTTGTTTGAAATGGTATAAGGTCTCCTCAGGAGTGGGCTTCAAAAATTTTTAGCAAAGGGTTCTCTGCCCAGTTGCTGGGTGGGCATGGCCCTGGTGGGCACAGCCTAGTTGGCCTCTTGCACCACAGTGGGGAGGGGTGTGTTTTTGCCCTCCCCGGACTCCGGAGACTCTCTGGAAGCTGGAAATGTGCCCATTTCCGGCCTCCCTGAACTTCTGGGAGGCCCATTTTCCGCCCTCCCTGAGCCTCCACTTGCACACTGCACTTACTTACATCCAAATGGGCCGTGTTGGGAATCCTGGGGGAGGCGGGGTGGGCAGGGCAGGGCCAGTCAGGGATGGGATTTGGGCTTCTCTGAACTGCACAGAGCTAGGGGCTCTCCCAAATCCTTACGAACCCCCAGCAGCCTACCCCTGTCTCCTGCCTTAGCAAGGGGTTGGACTGGAAGACCTCCAAGGTCCCTTCCAGCTCTATTCTGATTGAGTTCTCTGCCACAGCAGAGACATCACCTGATGGATATTATTTTTCTAACCAGAGAAGTGTAATATAAAACAACTAACTGTTCAGATTTGGGGAATAAGAAGCATACGTACAAAAATGCTACCCTTTGGGGAAAATTAGAACAACCTGAATGAAATTGTATATTATTTTACTACTAGTCCACATGGTTTACATCTCTTGGCCTCTGAAAGGTTAGAGAAACAGATCAATGAATTTCCATACTTACAGATTATGTAAACACATTCATTAGGATTTATTAATCCTTGAAATAAAACAAAAGTCCTCTTCAGTGAACTTCAAAATCAATTAAAAGAGAGGATGGGATATATCTGAGAACTAAATTTATAAAGGAAAAAAAAATCAGGTGAGACTGTCTTTCGTGATCTTCTCAATGTGTCACGATTAGACTTGGAAATTAGGTTCAACATTGATTAGTCAAACACACTGTTAAAACACTTGACAATGGATATATATTGGCTTGGGAGCTAAATTCACAGAGAAAACAAGAGAGAGAGTTTTATACTTCTAAACCGGGAATCTCCAAATTTGGCAACTTGAAAGCTAATGGACTTCAATTCCCAGAATTCCCTATCCCCATGTTGACTGGGAAATTCTGGGAGTTGAAGTTCACGAAATTTAAAAGTTGTCAAGTTCAGAGGCTCCTGTTCTAAACCAAAAAAATGTGAAGGTTCGCATTGACTTCCAACTCTTCTTAGCACAGTTCAACCTCAAATTTTTGCTTTCACACATCAATATATAACTAGCCATCCTATTACACCAAATCTTTCCAATGAACAAAACCAAAGTCAAAGTTTCATTTTTCTTCTTCACAAGCACAAATTCCAGAAGTGACATCCAAATAAAAACATATTTTCCTCTTTGAATAAAATAATCAATTTAACCATTCCTGCTTTATCTCCTTTGCAATGGAAATAATGTTTATTTCTATTTGCACCTAGTAATCTTTTTGAACTGTTACCATTTTTATTTCCAAAATTCATTGTATTCTTTCAAATTCTTTGAACTTACTGAAAAAAAAAAGGAAAAACCAATAGACCAATTCCCCCCACTTTTTGTGAAGGTACTCAATGAGATGCTCAGATGATGTCCAGAAAGTCCAAAACCAGTTTATGTTTCCAGTTTTCTTAGTTTGAAGGGTTGCCAGTTTTTTTAAGCTTCCCAATCTACAATGTAGCTCTGGGATCTCTTAGTGGTCTTCCATCCAAGCTCTCACCAAGTCATCAACTCACCAAGTAAACTTGATAGCTGGGAATTGGAAGGAACCTTCAGAAATCATAAAATTTCATAGAATTTCAGTGCCCATTTCAGTAGGCTGCCATGTTGCTCCAGAAACAGTATCTAAGGTTAACATTGCTTTTGATTTGTTCCAAAGAGTCAAGAGTTTTGTGAGAAGGATGAAGGAAAATTATAGGAATTCTAAAAAGATGAATGAATTCATCAGACACATTTTACGCAATCATAAATTTGCTTTCATTTCAATCCCACGGGAACCATGAACCCAGGATTTTGGATTTATTCTGTAAACTGGCCCATTTGTGGTAGCTTGGTTCCAAAAACTACAATCAACCAGATTAGAGCTGGAAGGGACCTTGGAGGTCTTCTAGTCCCACCCTGTGCTCAGGCAGGAAACCTTATACCTGTTGTGGTTCGCTGGCAGCAGGTGCGGATGGCTGATGTCTCAGACAGCGAGGACTGTGTGTGAGGGGCCTGTGTGTGATGCAGGGAAGGGGCCAGGACCATCAGGGAGTGGAGTGCTGCCTTTGGAGATTGTGGAGGCTGGCAGCAGTGATGAAGAGGACCCCAAGGAGCTCATTCCCAGCACGCGTGTGCGCAGGGCTGCTCGAAGGAAAGAGCAGCTGTTGCAGCAATGGCAACTCGGGAGTAAGGCTGCAAGGTAATGGCCCCTCCCTGAGAAGATAAAAGCCAGCTGAGAAACCGCAGTTCTTTGCAGAAGGCAAAGGAGTTTGAGACTCAAGTCTGGTGGACATTAGGAATATCTGAGTTAGCGTTTGGAGACTCTGATTTATTGTTTAGTAACTTTATCTGGTATTCTTGACAGCCTTGCAAAAACCTAGCAAGGCTCTTTCTTGTCGGAGCTAGTTGAGAGTAGCCATTTATCTGTGAAGAAACCGGATTCCCAAATGAAACATTAATAGGTTGTGCTCTTTCCTTTGTCTTGTGTTTGCTCTCTTGGAACCAGGTTTGGGTCAGAACAATACCATTTCAGACAAGTGGTTGTCCAATCTCTTCTTAAAAACCTCCAGTGTTGGAGCATTTACAACTTCTGGAGGCAAGCTGATCCACTGATTGATTTAACTGCCAGGAAATTTCTCCTTAGTTCTAGGTTGCTTATCTCCTTGATTGGTTTCCATCCGTTGCTTCTTGTCCTGCATTCAGATGCTTTGGAGAATAGCTTGACCCCTTCTTCTTTGTGGTAGCCCCTCAAATATTGGAAGACTGCTATCATTTCACCTCTACTTCTTCTCTTAAAGAAGGGCAATTAAGATGCCCAGCCACTTGAAACCAGAATCTTATGAGCCATGGTGGTGCAGAGGTTAGAGTGCTGTATTGTAGGACACTTCTGCTGACTGCTGGTTGCCTGCAATTTGGCAGTTTGAATCTCACCAGGCTCCAGGTTGACTCAGCCTTCCATCCTTCCAATTTCGTTGTAACTTTTTATAATCCAATTTTGTTTACCTTGTATTTCCTCTTATTTTCTGTTTGCTGCTGTCATACTCTTAAGCGAGAGCTCCGTCTTTCTGCTCCTCGGGGTTATTGAGAAAAAAAATAGTTCTTTTATCTGGTTACATGTCGCTTACCACTTCATCGCTCCAGTGCATACTTCGGTCCTGGCAGCTTTCTGTCTTCAGGACAGCCATTAAACTGCCGTATCGCCTTGTCTTCCAGGGGAGTTAATACCTAGCCGGGGAGGGGAGATGTGGCTCCCCTCAACCCAGCTGGCAGTCTCCCCTCTTCCCCCACCCCTCCAAGGTGGATCAGATGGTTCCAGTCCCACAGGGACTCTTCAACAAGGTAAACATGGATCAAAGCCACGCATGATCACGATCTCTGATCCATCTTTGATGGAAATGCCACTGGAAGTCCTTCCTTCCTTCAGAGATGGGTAAAATGAGGACCCAGATTGTTGGGGGCAATATGACTGTAAACTGCTTAGAGAGCACTATAAAGCAGTATATAAATCTAAGTGTAACATTTTTCAGGGCCGTGGTAACTTTGAATGGTCACTAAACAAACTATTGCAATTCAAGCACTATCTATCTATATAAAAGCAAAATACCACTCACACATCATCACAAAATCTCCAGGACCGTAAAGCCTACAAACTTGAAATTTGGCATGTATGTTCCACTTGGCTTCTAGGCACTTGCTGAGAAAGGATTTTTCAAAATGACTATCAGAGCATGACTATTTCCTATATTATTATTATTAACACGGTCTGATGCTAAGGAGTTCTACTCCCCCTCCCTATCTGAAAAGAGAAACGGTTCCAAATGCAAAACACAAGCAGAGGAGAGGAGTTTCAGTTTCAGTTTCACAGCACCAGGCAGCTTTAGGACAGAATAGTTCAGCTAAGTCACGCCCAGGCTCCTAGCTGACTCCTTGCTCACACAGCAAATACTGTTTCAGTTTCCACACAGCCCTCAACTCTCTCACAGACTGACAGAACATTAGCCAGATGAATACCATTGGATGCTGGTAGGCTGAGGCAAAATTTTTTCCTCTTATTTTCCTCTCCAAAAAATTAAGCAAGACCACATAGTTTCGTAGGGAAGCATGGGTATCAAGCTAGTTATGAGATATAATTTAAATATAACATAAAATACGAAATAACTCTCTAGCATGCATCTTTCAGATTAAAGGCGGCGAGAAGGATAAGATCTCAGATCAGATTTTTAACAGAGGAGAATGAAATCTTCCAATGTGTCTACTTAATTTCTTTTACTTTGATGCTGCCACACACTCCCCACAAACTCCTGGTGGGGCACAGCATAAATCTGGTAATGCCATCATCAAAAGTTGATGGGCAAAATTAGAAATGTTGGCAGACATCAAATCTTCTTTCTCGCTCTACGCGGGAAGAATAAACACGTCAATTGCCAAGAGATCTGGATTTACTCGTAAAATCTAACAAAATTTTCAGAGTTACTTCGAAAAAAAATGAAAACAGGAAAAAGTCTCTCTCTCTCTCCCTCTTTCTCTTTCTTTCCATCTGTCTTTCCTTCCCTTTCTTTCTCCCTCCCTCTTTCTCTTTCTCTCTCTCTCTCTTCATCCTCTCTTCCTCCCTGCCTCTCTTCCTCTTTTTTCTTTCTCTCCTTTCCCCTCTCTCTTGTTCCTCCCTCTGTCTCAGTCTCCCTCTCTCTCCTTCTCCCTTGCTCTCTCTCTTTGTCTCTTATTCTTTCTTTCCTTCTTTTTCTCTCTCTCTCTGCCTCTCCCTCTTTCTCCCTCTCTCCCTTGTCTTTCTCCCTCTCCCTCCCTCTTTCTCCCTCCCCAATCTTTCTCATTCTCCCTCTCTTTCTCCTTCCCTCACTCCTTCCCTCTCCCTTCCTTTCTCCCTCTTTGTCTCTTATGCTTTCTTTCTTTCCTTCTCTCTCTCTCTCTCTCTTTGCATCTCCCTCTCTCTTTCTCCCTCCCTCCCTCTCCTTCCCCTTATCTTTCTCCCTCTCTCCTATCTCTTTCTCATTCTCTCTACCTTACCTCCCTTTCCCTCTCCTTGTCTTTCTCCCTCCCTCCCTTTCTCTCTCCCCATCTCTTTCTCATTCTTCCTCTCTTTCTCCCTCGCTCTTTCCCTCTTCTCCTCCCTCCCTTTCTCCTTCTCTCTCCTCCTCTCCCTCTCTCTTCCTCTCCCTCCTCCCCCTCTCTCTTTCTGCCTGTGTTTCTATGTATCCTTCAGAAAGTACACAATAAGCAATGTATTATCAAGAGCCACCCTTACCCTGCCTGCTGAGAATTATGCAGATCCTCAACCTCCGAAGCTGAATAAATTATAAAATGATTATTTCTGCTCCTGACAATAGCTACTGTATCTCTTTGTCTCTCATAAATTAAAGGCCCTGCATTCTTTTCTCCCAGATATGCCCACTCACACAAATTTTGCCAGCCTGTTCCCATTTTCCCCCACCTCTAAGTCTATACAAACCCTGGAATCCATCAAAAGGCACAGGATGTATTGATATCCAAGCTGCTAACATCTACAGCAGAAGCTTGATTCTTATATAAAAATTAGATTCTATCCACGGCATGCACAAAATACTATTCTTTAAGTGGAAATATATATATTTATTTATGGAAGTAGGGAAGTCTCTTCCCAGTAATTGGTCTTTATCTGGGAAAGGACGAGAGTTAAGAACAAACTTCCTTTATTGTAATATGTGAAACAACGAATGTGTGTGAAAGATACAACTTGATAGGCACCCCAAGTTAATGAAAACACAATATTAAATCACAGGCACGATTAATAGTTAATAGCCCAAAATGCTTCAATACAGTACAGAAAACCTGTTTCTAAACAGTGAAGACCAAGAAACATTTAAATCGGGGTGTGCAGCTACTGGTTCGCCCTGGTTCGCGTGAACCGGTAGCTAATTTTACCATTTTTAACGATCGGTTCATTGAACTGGAAAATCTCACCACTGGCTGGCCCCGCCCACCCTGCCCCTCCCCTCCCAGGTGTCCCCATGTGGTTCCCCATGTTGTTTTGGATGTCAGGTAAGTACAGGGCCTGCATGGAGGCTTAGGAAGGGCGAAAAATGGGCCTCCGGTGTCCGGGGAAGCCATTTTTACCCTCCTGGAGGCTTGAGAAAAGCCTCCGGAGCCCAGGGAAGCTGAAAACTCCCCCCTGCCATGGTGCAAGAGGCCGACTAGGCCACACCCACCATGGCCACACCCACCCAGCAACTGGGCAAAGAAACTTTGCTAAAATTTTTGAAGCCCACCCTGATTTAAGTGCACTGTAAGAGTCGCGCATAGTAGCAGAACTGAGCATAGAAACGTATAAAGGTAATTCTCGACTTACAACAGTTTGTTTAGTGACCATTTATTACAATGTTACAATGGTCCTGAAGAAATGTGACTTACGGCCGCTTTTCACACTTATGACCATTGCAGCATCCTCATGGTCATGGGATTAAAATTCAGTGTCCTTGGAGATCTTCTATTACAACCCCCTCATCAAGCAGGAGATCCTATACTATTTTAGACAAGTGGTTGTCCAGTCTCTTCTTCAAAACCTCCAGTGATGAAGCACCCACAACTTCTGGTGGCAAGCTGTTCCGCTGATTAATTGCCCTCACTGTTAGGAAGTTTCTCTTCAATTCCAGGTTGCTTCTCTCCTTGATTAGTTTCCACCCATTGTTTCTTGTCCTGCCTTCTGTTGCTTTGAAGAATAGCTTGACCCTCCCCTCCTCTCTGTGGCAGCCCCTCAAATATTGGAAGACTGCTATCCTGTCTCCCATGGTCCTTTTCTTACCAAACTAGCTATGTCCAGTTCTTCATATGTTTTAGCTTCCAGTCTAATAATTCCTAATTATCTTCATTGTTCTTCTTTGCAATCTTTCTGGAGTCTCAACATCTTTTTTCTAATGTGGTGGCCAAAACTGGACGCAGTATCCTAGGTGTGACCTTACTAAGGCTTTACAAAGTGGTACTAACACTTTACGAGATACTCCGTTGATGACTGCAAAAATATTTGATTACCATTTGAGTAATAAGGAAACTATTTTTTCTTGCTTTGTCACCATCCCTGATTTTAATTGTCTTAGTCTTTTCCAACCTGTAAAAGAAGATAAAAATTCAGTGGGCCTTATTCCGCTAAGAGGTATAAACCTTGTGTGCTGCCACTCCCCACCCTCAACTCCTAACCCCGGAGAATATGATAAATTCTGTTTTATTGCTTCCAGCGCTGTTATTTAAAGTAATTAACCTTAATTTATAAATTTTTATTTCAAACTGCCTTTTAACTTTGTGAAGTGGCAAGAGAAGTCCATTTCCCAAGGCTGCTAATAGTCCCTCTATTTAATCAAAATTCATCCATCAGATTCCAGTGTTAAATCATCTTTTAATTGGGAGTTACATTCTGGTTAATAGTTTTATAATTCACCCACTCTAATAGTTTTTACCACAGGGACCCACTCTATTTCTTTCTCGCTATTATTTCAAGGGTCAGCAGGGATCTTTTAAAACCTTTGCATCCCTCTCTTTCTCTTCTTTTCTTCGGCTTTATTCTCATTAATTGCTCACTTGCAAATTCCGCATGCCCTCTCATTACGGCCACACAACTTCTTCTGTCATCGGATGAACTTCACACCTTTTGACAAAGACTAGTCAGTTACTTCCCCCATCACCAAGTGAGATTCTGGTCCCCTGCAAGGAACCTGGTCCCTCCACCAGACAGCATCAAAATTTAAGTAGAACTAATCACTTACAGTTAGGATCCTTGGACTATCAGTGATCTAAAGGTCTGGATATGATTTTTCAGTGTAGGTTCTCAGCACCTGAATGCTGAGTCATTGTGCGCATCATTGACAATGCAACGTTTCTAAGAATTCATTAGTTGCATTTTAAGAGGAGGGGATGGCTTATATTTGTTATGAAGAGAGAAGATATTTCTTTATGTACATTTTATATTTTACGTATATGTATATATACCATGTTTCCTGAAAAGTAAGACCCACCTGAACAATAAGCCCTAGCATGATTTTTCAGGGTGTTCATAATATAAGCCCTACCCCACAAATAAGCCCCAGTTAAGGTAACCAGCCAGATGCATTTAGGACCATATTATGTAAACTGAGAGCATATGCACCAAGACAAATTCCTTGTGAGTCCAATCATACTTGGCCAATAAATAATTCTATTCTATTCTATCAATTTTCCCAAAAATAAGACCTAAGTGGAAAATTATATATATATATGTGCTGTTTAGCTTCCTTCGGGTATTATCCCACGTCATTGTAGTTCTGTTAAAGCAACGTTCAGCAGAATACTTCATCTTCATTCATCAGGCTTTGTTTGATTTGGATTGGTGTTTCTGGTTTCTTCTGTGTCTGTTTTGTGGCTTTGATTGGCTGTCAAACCTCTGTTCCTATTTGGAGCTTCAGTGCAGCTAGCTTCGTGTGATAAAGGACGGCTGTTATCCATTAGGAAGCCAGGTTTCACCTGGGTGCCTGGGGGGGGGGTTGTGTTCAGTTGGAAGGATTAGAGGGAGTCTGTAAGAGAAGAAACCAGAAGAAACCAGAAACACCCAATCAATCAAACTCACAGTCCAGTGAAAAGACCAAAAACTCCAGCCAAACGAAAGGCCAATCTCGATTTGAAACCGCAAAAGCTCGTGAGACCCAAATCCATACAGTAAGCCTGATGATGGCAGATGAGATTCTGCTGAAACGTTGCTACAACTTTGAAAGCCACTCAGCACTACAATGATGTGGGATAATACCCAAAGGAAGCTGAACAGCACACATGTAAGTACCCGCGAAAGCTTAAAAAACATATATATATATATATATACATACAAAAAGACTCTCAGAACTGGCATCAAATCAGCTCAATGATTTGATATCACTTCTGCCCATTTGGTGGCACAGTGGTTAGAATGCAGTACTGCAGGCTAACTCACTGCTCACTGCCAGGAGTTCAATCCTGATCGGTTCAAGGTTGACTCAGCCTTCCATCCTTCCGAGGTTGGGTAAAATGAGGACCCAGATTGTTGGGGAGGCGGGCAAGATACTGATTCTATAAACTGCTTCGAGAGGGCTTTAAAACACTGTGAAGCGGTATATAAGTTTGTGCTATTGCTTGTAGAAGCCAATATCTTACAGGGCCAAGCTACAGCTTTAAGTAAGCCCCCCTCCATTCTCTGTTCTTCACAGCCTACCGATAGACTTAAGGTCATATGGTAGCATGATGGTTTGCTAAAAGCGTCCTCTCTATGGAAAGCAGGTCACAACAGAAATGGTAAAACCCTGGTTTGCAAATCCAAAGCTCAAGTCAGGGTTGGGATTCAGGGGAAACCATCTTTTAAAAAGCCTGCCTTTTATATTTCCCCCTTCCCCACCCCGGGCCATGCTCTGCAAAACCATTCCAGACAGATAAACTGAAATGAGAATCATCGAGTGGCAACAGAATTATCGTGCAATTACGATATTTTTTTTCCCTTCCACCAACTCTCCTTCTGGCTGAGCTCAATTTGATGTTTTACGTCCTTTACTACCAATTCTGTTTCCTGCTCATTCTCCCTCCCTCCCTCCCTGGATAATCCTATGCTGTGACATTATAATAGGCATCGTAATTTTTTTTATTACAGTCACAGGCCTGCCTTTACAATTGTTTCATCCATTTCAGCCATGGTCCTGGTTCGTTCGTCGGAGATGTGGGAAAAAATATCCATCTTGGTTCAGTTCCAAGCCAGGAGGAAGACACTGGAAACATGGAGGCTGATTGTAAAGATGGTTTATTGATGAAGCAGACCCACATGGATTTGTGGTTCTGGGCAGCTGACAAAATAGAGTTGAGAGTGAGGGGTTTTTATACCTTTTTTGGGGTGATGTATTTGAGCTTCCTATTCCTGTGCAAAGAACATTGGCTGTTGTCAGATCCCTATGGTGTCATGTAGGGGTCATAGCTGGCTCTACAGGCAAAAGTGGAAATGCAAATACTAGGTAGTTGTCAGAGCTAATTTGGTTGAAGTTTGGATTACTCTGGGATGGTGCAAAGAAGGGGCTTGTGTTCTGAAAGGGTGTTGGGCAATTCCTATTGTGGCTTAATGGCTTTCGTCCTGTTTTGGATCTTGAGTGAGGAATAATCCTACCATTCCACCTTTGTTCAGACTGTGCTGCAGGGAGTTTCAAAATATCCTGTCTTGGATTTCCGCCTGCAGTAGTTGCTTTGCTCATGAATGGAACTATCTAGTTTTCAATAAGCCCTTTCTTAAGTGCTGACATCTGCTGTGAGCTATTAAGGAAAGTGGCGGTTGCTTTCTGCCTCTTAAAAAACAGGTTTCACCATTTCTCATTTAGGGAAATATAAAATTCTGCCTTTTTAAAAATACTCAAAATATTTCATTCTTCTAGGAGGGTGGGTGCTACAGAGATGATGTTAGATTCCAGATTATCTGATCATTTTTGGCTATCCAAGGAGAAGGAGATTACAGAGGCGAGCTCTTAATCTTTGGGATGACTTTTATTCTGGCTGGTGTTGATGAAGTGGTTGTTCATTAGAAAAATCAGTAGCAAGCAATGGATTAAGTCATTAGTGGCCGAGATGGTATTGAGTCATGAAACAGCCACTTTTGGCAGCTTAACCTTTTGTCTTGGAAGGACAATGGAGAACAATGGAGGAAAGGTCCACTGTTTGTCCAGGCTGCTAAACGACATCCAAAAAGAAAAAAGAAAAGAAAAGAAAAATAATTAAAGGTAGTTCTCAAATTACGACCACAACTGAGCCCCAAATTTCTGTTAAGTGAGACATTTGTAAAGTGAATTTTGCAGCATTTTACGAGCCTTTCTTGCCTCAGTGGTTAAGTGACTCACTGAGTTGATAAGTTAGTAACCCAGCTGTTAAATGAATTCTGCCCCATTTTATGACCTTCCTGGCCACAGTGGTTGTCATGCACTGCAGATGATCAGTTAGTAACTCCATTGTTAAGTGAATTTGGTTTTTCACATTGACTTTTTGTTCATCAGAAGGTTGCCAAAGGGGAATCACATGATCCCGGGATGCTGCAACGGTCATAAGTATGAACCAATTGCCAAGTGCCTGAATTTTGATCACATGACCAGAGGGATGCTGCAAAGATCGTAAGTGTGAAAAACAGTCTTAAGTCACATTTTTCAGTGCTGTTGTAATTTTGAACGGTCACTAAATGAACTGTTGTTAACTCGAGGACTACCTGTACTGTGATACTGGTAGTCTTCGACTTACAATGATTCATTTAGTAACCGTTTGAAGTTACAACGGCACTGAAAAAAATGACTTATGACTGGTCTTCACACTTGTGACTGTTGTAGCATCCTCACGGTCAGATGTTCACAATTGAGAGCCTTGGTGGCGCAGTGGTTAGAATGCTGGATTACAGGCTACTTTATTTATTTATTTATTTATTTATTTATTTATTTATTTATTATTTTTGTCAATTGCTTACAAGATAATAGGTATAAGTAAAAACAT
>BHFT01079194.1:0-12300 GCA_004320025.1 Laticauda laticaudata
CCCCCCTCCAATCAGAACACAGCTAAGCCCCCACCCAATCAAGTCACACCCCCACGAGCAGTTAAAAGCAGCTGCAAGCTCACATTACTCCGAGAAGCCCAAAGCCGAAGACACAAGCCTGAAAATGACGAATGAGATTTTGTCGAAACGTCGCCAAGATACTTCCAATTTTACATGGGAGAAACCTGAATAACCAAAGATCCACATACAAATACCCGCGAAAACCTTAGAAAAGAAATACACACACACACACACACACATTCTAAAATATGCTAATTACTATTTAAATGATATTAGGAAAACAGAGAATATGATGACTTGGGTGAAAATCTGGTATTAATTATGTTTAAAAAGTGTGAATTAGAGTTATATAAATGCTATAGGTTGAAATTGGTGAAAGGGAAGTTAAAGGGGAAATTAACTATTTTTATAAATTTTTTTGTGGTATACATGAAATAGAAAATACTGTACAATTGATTATACAAAGGATATGAGAAAATAGAAAATATAATGAACTAGAAGGGATTATGCGGGAATGTAAAATATTTATAATGAATGAATTATGTTATAATCAAAAGCAGGGGAATGAAAATTTATTAAAATTATATAGGTAAATTTTGGAAACAGGAAAAATATGAAATGATTATGTGAATATCTCTGTAATAGATATAAGATATGTTGTATATGGGGGATATACCATATGGATCCTAAATGTATTAATCTTACTTTGCTTTTACTTGTTTTTTCTTTCATTGACTGTCTAATTATACATTATATTGTAGAAAGTATATGAGAAAATTATAGATGATAACAATATATAAGGTAACATAAAATAGGTGGTAAACTGAATATGGAAATAATTGGGGATAAAGAATTGTAAATATATGTGAGGATGAAATGATTTTGATATTGAGCTGATGAATTGAAATATGAAAGGGAAATTTATCTAAAGATTAGCTGAATGGATAATAATTTGAAGTGATATTAATTAAGAAAGTTGAAAGTGTAACTATGACTGTGCATAAATATAGTATTCTGGAATCATGTTGCTCACGTGAATAGATGTGTAAAAAATAAAAATAAAAAACTTCGAATTAAAAAAAGAAGAATCAGCAATCAGCTAGGACTTAGGCCATGCCCATAGAACCGGTTGTTATGAAATTTGAATCCCACCCCTGCCTCTGTTTGTGTGTGTGTGTGTGTGTGTGTGTGTGTGTGAGAGAGAGAGAGAGAGAGAGAGAGAGNGTGTGTGTGTGTGTGTGAGAGAGAGAGAGAGAGAGAGAGAGAGGGAGAGAGAGAGAGAGAGAGGTTAGATCAGATCTCTTTCTCCCACCAATGTCAGCAAGCCACCATCAGTCAAAATTCATGTTAGTGGTCCCCAGGATTTAAAATTATGAGTTTGGTGGTCCCTGAGGTCCAAAAGTTTGGCGATCCCTGTTCTAACACATCATAATTAAGGATATACTTTGGCTGTATCCAATTAAAATTTAATTATCTTTACAAAAAAAAGTAAAATAAGGATACATAGATCATGTATTTATGTTCTAGAATTACAAAACAGCATTTCAGAAATACTTTGATACACTGTGACAAAGTTCTGTGCAAAATCCAGAATTTGAAAAAGGATAATAAAAAGGGATAAAAATCTGTAATATTTCCTGTATCATCCCTCTTGTGCCTTTTGTTCTGAAATATGTTTTACAAGCCTTTTTGTTTAATAATAAATTTTGTCACATTAGAACTTGATTGCCTGTCATGGAAAAATATATAGCGCAGAATCTTAAAATCATTTTTTCAGGCCTCTATCTCATACTTGTCAAAAAGGTATCAAGGTTTTTCATATTTCATATTCTATGAAATGATATTCATATTATATTCATAATATAATTTGAATAGGTCAAGTTGTTTTCATAAATAGCTACAAATCAGTTTCCCATTTCCATTTTGCAAATTTACATTTGCAACAAGAGAACTAACTACAATGAGTTGGAGCAGCAAATAGCTGTATTTAGAGTTCTATTTTCTTTTTCAAAAGTATATGGTTCTTGATTATTTTTCTCACTCCTGAATTAATAAATGCTTCATTCTCTCTCTCCTTTCTTTCATCACTGTCCCCATCCTTTTTGGGGATGGATGTTTTTAGGTTAACACAAGGCTTTATCTTAATAAATTTTCATATTAATTTAATTTTAGAAAGATAAAAGAAATCTCATAAGCATCAGCACTGACATTTAATTATCATAATTGACATTAATATGTGAATGGAACATCTAATATTTGGATACAATATGTCAGGTAGGGCCAACTTGAGGGAACAAATATCTTTGTTTTAATAAGGGTTGGTTACCTGCATTTGATACCAGCTTTCCTAAAAATGTGCCTTCCATGTGAACTACATTCTGTTCTGAAGAGTAGAGAAACCACAGAAAGGGAAGGAAGGGAGATGATTTATATGTGAGAAAGAGCCCTAATTCTAATATAACGTTTATGATATTAGCTTTTTATTAGGGAAGCACTAGGTTGAATTTCCTATAATTCCACAGAAATCTTTGTCATTTTGAGTCCAGAGACATCCATGTCAAGATGGTGACCTCAAGTGTGCAATCAAAATTCTACCTTTTTAGAGTGAAACATAAAAAAGGGCTTTAATCATACAGCTGTATGGCCTTTATCCTGATATTTTTTCCCTCCAGAACTGCCTGAGGATGCCCCTATTTGGATCTGTCACTTTTTTCTCAGCCGAAACCATCTCTGAAAATTGTTACAGGGATAATGTAAGAGACCATGTAGCTGCCTCGAGCTTCTCCGAGAAAAGATGAGTTGCAATGGAAATTGGCAGTAGCAATTTGAACTCTATCATGTCAATCATCACCATCTTCTTCCCACCTACTTCAAATGTGAGACAGAAGGCACTTATCATTGTAGCACACTGAACATGATATTCCATTTAAATCTGAAAAAGGCAGAAGCTGAAACGTTGTTTGTTTTGTGATTTATTTTAATCAGCATATATTATTTAAGTAACCATTCACATCATTTCTGAGATCTTCAAGTACTCTTTGATGTTTTAAAAATTATTTCCTTGCCTTTTAGATGTTATTTCTAAGTTCTATCTCCTCCTCCTCCTTATTGTATTCTCTAACTTTTCATAATTTAGGGACATTTTTTTAATAGAGAAGAGGTTCAGCAAAGACTATCAAATAATTTGGTGGGTTGAGACTATATGTTGTCATGAAAACTGCTGTAATGTTTACATCATCAAATACGAGTTAAAGAGTTTTACTTATTTGTACAAGTGGAAAAAATGCCAAATGTTTTATGATTTGAATAAACTTTATAACAAAGTGAAGAGCCTTTTGCTGTATTATCTAAAAAGAGGGTTTTCCTTAGAAAATGGGGAGTGTGATAGTTCTGTTGTAAAATTTACTCCACTAGGCATTAAAAGATCCACAACATTATAAATTTATAAAGATATCAGCATTCATGTATATGTGTAGCAGTAACTGAATCAGCGAATAAAACAGGATCAAAGCTATTTTATGCTTGGATGGGGAATAAACCAGAACATTTCATGGCTTTCAAGCTAGTCTGAATTAAATAAATCATCAGTCTGACTTAAATATTACAGTTAAACTTACAAATGGAATGAGAGATACTTGTTAAGATCTAAGAAAATACGGATTGCAGTACACTGATAAGAACTCATTTTCCATGGATTTTAAACTTTGACTTCCTACCAGTATTTCATATTCTTCTATAATTTACAATGGCAAAAAATAAGACAATTTTAAATGAGATTTAAAGGCCTTTCTGAAGGTAATATAACATATAGACAATCACAACAAAGCCTCACACCCATCAATCAAGTAGAGAAATTAATTGCTGATAATTCTTCCTTCCTTCCTTCCTTTTCTCCTCCTCCTCCTCCTCCTTCATAATGAGCAGTTCATTTCATTTGAATTATGGTGGTGGAGAGTTTAATCTTAGCAGTTGAGCTGCAAGAAATATTAACTTTTTGACCCAAAATGTTTATAGTGAGAACACTTGTCATACTATACTTTATACTATACTATACTCAAAAAATCCAGATGCTAAGCCTAACCAGTCAAATAAAACATATATTTAGTTTATACTTTATACTTTCAATCTTAACTTTACTTCATAATATTTGTGTGTATTTGTAGGTGAAGAAAATGAAGAAAATGTTGAGATGCAAGCTTGGAATCTAACTCTTTGCTATGAACTTCAAAATGAAGTGGGAAAAATATTTTTATACCAATACAAGAACATCTAGAATTCAACTGATGAGAACATTTATTCTTTATTGTACACAAGTAGATCCCATTGAACATAGGTAAATAAGTATAATGTAATGTATACTGAGTATTATCCTACATTTTCCCAATAAAATATAAACGTTATTCAATGAAATGATATTTTTGCATTACAGATAAGATTACAGCCAGTTATTTTATTAATACTTGGACAATATATTACCAAGCTCTGGAAAAATGTTTTCATAGTATTCACATATCCTGATTTGTATATGTGGACTCTTTATCGTTAATAATAGTTAAAGTTAAATAGAAATAGAATACATTTTCAAGTTCTGGAGGAAGATTGTGGATTAAGTGACTTAGTTGGCAGATCAACCAGCTATCCAGTAGGCTGTGTGTTCTTGGAAAACAATTCAAAACAACTGCTCCAGAATGTGTGAGTGTTACTCTAAAAAAGAGGTAACTGCTTGAAAAAAGTGTTGAACTCACACTCCCATACATTCTGAAGCACTGCTTTCAAATAATTTTGGACACATGTGCAACTGGTTTCGTGTGAAAATGATAGGAAATTACTTGTTGAGATGGAAAGCCAAACACATTGAATAAATAAATAATCAAACACGCATGTAGGTTCTTACTGGTCTCTCTTTTTTATCTTTTAGGTAGAGCTAAGCCAGAAAGCATTCCAATAAATCAGACTAAAACAGAGGTTTATCCACTGAGAGCTTTGAAAAAAGGACTGTCTTTTTTATATATACAGTCATGTTCTACTGGATTTACTTCTACATAGATATATAAAGCAGCACACTATTTCTGTACATATTGGTTTCTGTAAGGTTAGGATGAACTTTTTATCTCTTCACTAATTTAGCATCTTTGAGAAAACTTCACCTTGGTGCCAATTTTCACAACTATGAAAACTTGAAATTAATGCCAATATAACATTTTTAAAAAGTATACAAATCCTGTAAGATACCAGTAGAGAACTTTCTGTTTTAAAATTCCACCTTAGGG
Organism: Laticauda laticaudata; assembly: GCA_004320025.1. Lineage (NCBI taxonomy): Eukaryota > Metazoa > Chordata > Lepidosauria > Squamata > Elapidae > Laticauda > Laticauda laticaudata. Next base: position 5,292 of record BHFT01079194.1, read on the forward strand.
TTTTTTAATGGAAAAGTAATATTATATAATATATAGTAATAACTGTTGGTGTTGCATATAGTGTTATTAAATATTTTTATACTTCATAAACCTGTGTTGTTGCCATATAATGGAATGGTAGTTATTGATCTGCTGCCTCCTCCTCCTCCTCCTCCTCTTCTTCCTCCTCCTCCTCCTCCTCCTCCTCCTCCAAAAACAGCAAAAGTTCTGTTTTTTGCTCTTCTGGTGGCCTCAACACTGATCTGTCTTATTTACTGTAATCATTTCCTGATCATCATATGGTAATAAGAGTGTTAGGTCAGGGATCCATGTCACACAGTTAATCTGTGGGATAGAACTAATTTTTAATTGATCTTTTCTGCTTTTGGAGATTTTGGTTAGTAAATATTCTTTAAACAACCTGTAAAATAAAAGTGTGCTTATTAATAATCTACTTATCATAAATTGAAAGTCAAAATAATGTAGTCCCAATAAGCAGTTGAATGAAGATTAGCAGAAGCCTTTATTGTTCTAATTTCAGGCAGCCTTCTTCTTAGTCAACTTGGCAATGCATTTTTATTGTAGGGAAATAGACAGGGTTCTTGAGCTGTCAATTCATCTACTTCTCTGTTAGTTTCATGCCTCTCTTGGCTGGTCAAATCTGCATGACTGGGAAGTGATTCATTCTTCCTTGAGGGAAAGGATAGTCTTATCAGCTGCTCTGTCTTTAACTTTCTGGATGAATATAAAGACAGTTAGTTAAACCCTACAAAGGCTTCCATACAAAGTTTCTTTATTGGATTGTAATAGGCATCCTCAAGGTATAAATCACAGTTAGGTTGAGATTCATCCAATGTCCAATCTTTGCATCTTCATAGCGTGAAAATATGATTTTCTTCATTCCATAATGGTACAGCAAGGGATCTAGCACACTGCTGGGTCCAGGCAAGGAAAGAACAAAGGCTTCCCCCAACCCAACTAGAGGTCAATCAGTGAGCAATCAGGATTACAGATGTGACCACATGACATGAACTACATTTCCCATGAGGCATTAACTACATTTCCCATGAAGCATTCCCTTAGGTGACAGCTTCCAACTATCTATATACTGTTTAACCAGCACATCAGCTTTTATGGAGGAAGGGGCCATGTTGTGAGAGGTCAACTCATCTGGACTGTTTTTGTCTAGTCATCAACTTCCATTTTTAGGAAAGTTTTTTTTTTGAGAAACTGGTTTGAAATATCTCTGGATGAGGAAAATTTTCTGGACTTCTTTCAGTCAGAATTCAGGTCAGCATATATGATTGAGATGACATTCATTAAATTTTTGGATGACTTCTGGCTGGAGCAGGATGGAGGTAATACATCCATCTTTTCTGTTCTTGATTTCTCAGAAGTCTTCAGTACTCAATCATATCATTCTTGATCAACTTGAAGAGTTGGGGTTAGATGACATGGTGTTATTCTGATTTTGCTCTTTTCTCTGGGTAATTTCCAGTTGCTGTTAATGGGAGAGGTCCAGCTCATGGCCTCTACTTTGTGGGAGCTCTGGAGCTCAGTTGTCTCTCTCTCACTTATATATATAAGGTATTATCCCACGTCATTGTAAGTACCCGCAAAAACTTAAATATATATGTGTGTGTGTGTGTGTGTGTGTGTGTGTGTATATGCTGTTCAGCTTCCTTTGGGTATTATCCCACATCATTGTAGTGCTTTTAAAGTTGTAGCAACGTTTTAGCAGAATCTCATAGAAGATTCTTGGAGTATGTGGCTCCCTCCGTATCGGAGTTTAGCCCAGCGTAGAATTGGAAGTATCTAAGGCAACGTTTCGATGAACGCTCTCATTCATGCACTCACAGTGCTTGTTTCTGTCAAGCTTGTTGCTCTCAGCCAGTATGTCGAGCTTGCAGTGCTTTCTTTCCTTCTTAACTGCTAGTAGGGGTGTGACTTGATTGGGTGGTGGGTTTGGCTGCTGTTCTGAGATTGGCTGGGGGTGTGTTCTGGCTTAGTGGGGCCCTGGCTTGTGCTCAAGGTTAAGTCTTGAGTTGCCTGGCGGTGGATTTGAGCTGGATGAGCGCTTGTGATCTTGGTTGTTGTGGGCCTTTGTGTTCGTGTTCGTCACGGATGATGCCAGCATCTTCATGGTGGGTGTCAGTTTTTCCTTCTTGTATGGTCAGAGGGGTTTGAAGTGGGATAGTGGTGCAGCTGCAGTATTGGCTCTGGTTGCGTGGTGCGTGTCTCTCTTCTGTGGGGTGTGAATCTTTTTTTCTGTGTGGGAAGCGGTGATGGTAGCAGGTTTGTGTGGGCACTTGTGGGGTGTGGGTCTTGGTGTCATTACTCTTCAGGTGGCTTAGGAGTACTCGTTTATTAATGAGGGGAGGTTGTCCAAATGGTATGTAGGCGGGAGGTATGCATCTCGTTTATGTTCACTGTGGTGGAGCGTTTTTGTTCTATATCTATGGCTTCTATAGAGATAGAATCATACAGAGTAACCTCGAGATTTGACTTTAAAAATTACTAGAGACTATCGGCAAAACCGAACACTTCAACAACAGAATAATCAGAAGAAGCCATAGAGATAGAAAACGACCACCAGCATGAAATACAAAGATGATGCCCTCCCGCTACCAACCATTTGGGAAACCCGCCCTCATTAACCAAACGAAATAGCCGCGGAAGTAACAGTGAACGAATGACACCAGACCACCCATCCGAGTGCCACATCGAGATGCGTACTGTGCACCTTACAAAGCCAAGCCCCCACTGAACAGAACTCAGCGGCTGATGACTCGCTCAGGTAGAGGCGTAACACGGACAGCCAACCCCCAACCAAGCTCAGATCACAGCCAGGCGCCACCCATTTACCTATGAGAACACACCCCCAGTCCAATCCAGGTGGAACACAGCCAAGCCTCTCAACCCAGTCAAGTCCACAACCCCACTACCGTTAAAACAGAAAAAACACTACAACCTCACATGTACTCTGTGAGGAAGCACAAGGCCGAGAGACACAGGCCTGAAGATGTAACGAATGAGATTTCGTCAAAAAACCCGTCAACCAAAATAGTTTCCAATTTTAACCGTGGGAGAAAACCCGAATAACGCAAAGATCGCCACATACAAATACCCGCGGAAAGACTTCAAGAAAACAAATATTAACGCTCTACTGAGAGGAAATCCACCATCTGACCAGGACTTTATGAAAACTTGAAGTCCAAGAAGCTTCCATTTTATGTGACCCGAGTCGCATTCACTATGGCACGTTCACCGTGCCGAGATCAAGATAATTTAATTCCCATATAGCATATCTAGCACTATACTAACAGCAACCCAGATTGGAGTTGACCCTAATCCGAAATGCCTTGATTCTACCTCCTTAGATGCACAATAGGTTCACGACGAAGATCTCCTCACACCACTTCACCTCAGACTCAGCAACGAAGATTCACCCGGCACTTTGGGACAAATCATCTGATAGACTCTGGAGACAGCGACACACAGACCACCCTCAAAGACAGACACAACAGAAACTACAACAACACCAGAAACCATCTCCTCTCCCTTTGCCAGTGGCACAACATCTCAGACAAGACTCTCACCGGAAGCGAAACAATGTCTTCGAAGTTAGTATTGCTCCCAAACACATCCCACAGAATAGTAGATTGAGACCTGACCAAAACCAACCCTGATGATGCTAACAGAATCAGACGTCGAAATCACCAACATCCTCTGCACAGCAAACCAACCCAAAAGCAACTTATCCAAAGAAGAACAAACTGCACTACTGTAAACTGAAAGAAGACACAACATAATAATCTACCAGCAGACAAGGGCAAACGCAACTGTGGTTATGAACTTATCTGAATACCAAACCAAGAGTTAACAACCTATTCCAAGACCGCATACAACCTCTAAAAAGACCCTATACTGAAAAACCACCAGATCCAAAATAAAAGCCTCCCCATCCGCAAAGAAATCAGCAAGAATCATACCAGAGAGAAATCATCCAGATACCGTAGTTTTGGTCCGTCCCAAGATACACAAGAAAGGACTAACTTAGACCAATAGTCAGCTGTCATAGGCTCCTCTACAAAGTTGCCAGAATTTTCTACCAAACAACTAACAGCTTGCGAGAATCCATCAACTCACATGTAAGAAATATTCTCGTTCATCGAGATCATAAGACAACAAAACTTAACAACACAGTGATACTACTAGTGAGCTTCGATGGGTATATCCCTCTCACCCAACTGCCTATAAAAGACGCTTGACAGCCATCCAAAAACAAATACAACCCCCCCAAGCATATCCTAGATCTGCCTATCCAATACAATACTTCACCTACAATGGACAAAAATACAAAGCAAATAGAAGAAGAGCCCATGGGACCTCACCCTCTTCACCTGTCATAGCAAACCCTACCATGGAACACTTTGAAACAAAAGCTCTAGAAAAATATGATCACAAAACCCAACTCTGGCTCAGATACGTAAGATGACACTTTCATAATCTGGCACACACGGGAAAGAAAAATTAAACAACTTCCTCACACACCTCAACAGCTTACACCCAAAATACAATTCACAATGGAAAACAGAAGCTAACAATCAACTTACCTTCCTGATGTCTTAGTATATACAAAACTCCAATGGCTCCTAGGACACACCATCTATCAGAAGAAAACACATACAAACCGCTAATCTACACGCACCCTCACACCACCCACCAGCACAGATCAATTCCGTAGCCAAGACACTCATCTCCAGAACAAAATGCTTAGCTGATGAAACAACACCTAAAAAACCGAACTGCATACTCTCACTAATGTACTAACAGCCATGGATTCCAAAGAAAGAAAATTACACACCTAGTCCAAAAACAAACCCTAAACAAAATCAAGATAGAGAACAAGAGAATGGCAAAGCCCTCCTCCCATATATAAAAGGACTACAGACAAAATCAGCAAGATCCTCCAAAAACACAACATTAAAACAGCATTCTGCACAAACAGAAAATATCCACCATCCTAAGAAACCCTAAAGACAGAATCAGTTAGAAAACCAAGTAGTAATATGAAACATCCCTTGCAATGCCTGCAACACCACATACATGAGCAAACCAACAGAAGAATTAGTGCACGCATTGAAGAACACAAGAACTCAATCAAAACAAGAGAACCAACACCTCTTCCCTAGGTCAACACTTCAAAAGCCACAGGACATGAGAATTGACTTTACAAAACATACTAGAACTATCGCCAAAGCCGAACACTTCAAAAACAACAGAATAATCAGAGAAGCCATAGAGGATAGAAAAACGACCACACACGCATGAATAAAAGAATGATGCCTGCCTTACAGCCATTTTGGAAACCCGCCCTCTTAACAGATGAAATACTCCGCATGAAGAATGACACCAGACCCCCCCTCCCCGAGTGCCACACAAGATGCTACCACCACAGCCAAGCCCCACCTGAACAGAACACCACCCAGCAATCAGAACATAGCCAAGCCCGCCACCGCAGTCAAGTCACACCCACACTGGCAGTTAAAAAGAAAAAACAGCTACAAACTCACATTACTCTGAGAAGCACAAGCGCCCAGACACAGGCCCTGAAGATGACGAATGAGATTTCGTCGAAACGTACACAAATCTGTTCCAATTTTAACAGGGAGAAAACCGAATAACAAAAGATCAGCATATATATATATATATCTAAACTATGGCTAAGAATACATCGATGACACATGTTGTGACTTTGCCGCCATGGAAAAGAAAACCTGAACGAATTTCTAATACACCTAAACAGCACACACACCAAATCAATGTTCACCATGGAAATGGAAATAAACAAACAACTTACCACTTCTAGATGTACTAATCTCATATACAGAACAGATGGCAACACTAGGAACACCATATACCAGAAGAAACACACAGCCAACTGCCACCTCAACACCCAATCCACACCACCCCAGCACAGATAAATTCCGTGGCCAAAACACTAATCACCAGAACCAAACGCCTGGCAGACAAGATACATATAAAGACTGAACTATGCACCCTGACTAAAGTACTGACAAAACAAAATCACTAGCTTGATCCACAAAAACACACATAAGACATAATAGAGAGCCTAGAAGATCAACAGGACCTATGGAACAGCTGTCCTGCCCTACAATAAGAGGTACTACCGACAAAATCAGTAAGATACTACAACAGGCATCACATCAATACTCCCTTGCAAAATACAGACAAAAAAATAGCAGCCATCCTTAGAAACCCCAAGACAAAATTGACCTGGAAAACCAAGGCATATAACGAAGTTCCCCTGTGCAGCATGCCCGGCCACATACATTGGACAGACAATAGAAGAATAAGTACCGCGCTGGATGAACACAAAAATGCAGTAAAAAGCTGAAACACACCTCCTCACTAGTCCAACACATGAAAACCACAGCGCACAGCATACTTCAATGGCACTAAAACTGCTAACCACTATAGAAAACCCCAGCCACAGAAATCATCAGAGAAGCCATAGAGATTAGAAGAAAACTAGCATGAATAGAAGAGATGATTCCAGCAGACTGTCAATAGTGTATAGCCTGCACTCTCAATAGAAAGATCTCCACACCACAAGCCAGGCATAACACTCCTGGGCACAAACAGACTCCCCCCTGATACCCCTCAGCCTCAAACATCGATACCAACTTAGGCATCCAGATGAAACCTAGCTTCCGATGAATGGATGATAGCCATCCTTTTCACACGAACAAGCTGCAACGGAAAAGCCTCCAATACAGGAACACAGTGTTGCCAGCCAATCAAAGCCACAAAACAGACAGAAGAAACCAAGAACACAAATCAATCAATTCCAAGTCCAATAAACACAGACAAGACTCCAACCAACCAGATGTATGAAAAAAGCATCCTGGACAGGCAATAGGCTAAGCTCAAATTTAAACCAACGGCCTGTGGAGAGCCTGACCACATACAAATCAATACAGAGAGCCTGATGATGGCAGATCGA
>BHFT01079199.1:0-18643 GCA_004320025.1 Laticauda laticaudata
ATGGAACATTTTTCTCGTCCGCTGTGTCCTTTTTACAAACATTTTGCATCCGTCAGCCAGTGTGACAGGGCCTTTAACAGCTCAACTGGGCTACTGATATCTAGCAAAGTAATAAATTCAAATATTCCTCCCAAGAATTCAAGAACTATTCAGTTTAGTAATTTCCCAATTTCATAAATTAAGAGCAAAAAAGCTGACCACAGCACACTTAAATCTACAGGTAGTCCTCGCCTCATGACCATAATTGAGGCAGGAACTTTGGTCATAAGTTATTGTGATCATAAGTCGAGTTACCACATCACTGTGTGCATTTTTGGGGCTCCTGGGCCTGTGTAACAACACAGGAGGTTACAACACAGGAGGCTGACAGATACATAGCCAATAAATACCTCAGCCACACATGTTCTTATGAAAAAGTCAGCCAATCTGCAAACATCAACTCCGTCAACCAATCAAGAAATTACAACACAACCAACCTCCCCACCAGTATATATAGGGAGACAGCAGCTCCGACCACACTTTGCTCGCACAAGCATGAAGCCGAAAGCACCAGCCTGAAAATGGTGAGTAGGACCTCTTCGAAACGTTGCCAAGATGCTCTCAATCTTACATGGGAAAAGACCCAAACATGCCAAGACCTGCATACCTATACCCATGAAAATCTATGAAAACACACATACACACTCACACACACATATGTTTACAACTGTAAATATACAACAGTGCTACCGTTTTGGCATTACATTTACCATGCATACAAAGATATTGCTAAACCATTAACTGTCATATTATTGATATAATATTTGATTTTTGGTTCTATTTATCTTGGCTATTTTTGTTCCGACCTTCCCTTCTTTTTTGTAACTAGTGGTAAAACTTATTCCACATTTCATATTAAACAGACTCCCCCTTATTTTTTAATTCTAAAGTTAGCCTAGGCAATTCTGCACAAGCCATTATTTTCCTTGTTATTTCTCTTTCTGGTGGTATGGTTTCATTTTTCTAAAATAACCTTCTACCATTATTCCCAAGAGGAATAATTCTGGTTTAAATGGAATATGCTTTCCCACCATTTATTCCATCCAAATCTGTATCAATCTCCAGTATTTTTTATTATTTTTGCATAGTTACATGTCCACCACATGTGGTAGAACATACCTGGTAAGTCCTTGCACTTCCAGCATTCTGGGGATAAATTTTTGTACATTTTGGCAAGCCTTGCTGGGGAGAGGTGCCACTTGTAAAACATCTTCTAAAGGTTTTCCTTATAAGCTGTGGCCATTGTTAATTTCCTATTATTTCCAAGAGATTCTGCCATTTAACCAGTTCAATATTGTCTGCCAGACATTTGAAGACAGAAGAACAACTAAAGCATGAAAGAAGAGAGCACTCCGCAAAGCCAGAGCTGCAAATGCTGCAACAATGGTGTCCACACATATCTGCACAACATGTGGCACAACATTCCATGCCCGTATAGGCCTTACCAGCCACTTGCGGACACACCGCGGACAGCCCAAAACCCACCAGATGTCAAGGTTCTCTTCGAACATGATGGACAAACATCATGAGTTTGGGAAGACTCAGGGAGACAGTGAAGGACAGTGGGGGCTGGGATGCTATGGTCTATGGTGTCACAAAGAGTTGGACATGACTTAGTGACTGAACAACAACAGGGTTAGGCTTAAGTTTACTTTTGTACCTCTTGCTAAGTGAGGACCATGTCTTAACTGAGAAACCTCCTTCAAAAAAAAATGGCTTAGGAACAGTGGTGGGATTCAAAAAATTTTACTACCAGTTCTGTGGGCGGTTCTTGGTGGGCGTGGTATGGCTTGCTGGGTGTGGCTTGGTGAGGCCAATCAGAGATGGTATTCTGAACTACTCAAAATTTCCGCTACCGGTTCTCCAGAATTGGTCAGAACCTGCTGAATACTACCTCTGTTAGGAAGTAGAATCTCCCCTTTTTTTTCTTTACTCCTACAACAGGTATAAGAATGATTTTGCTTTTTTTCCTTCCTTAACAAGGTCTATTGGAAGAGTAGAGGGACCTAATCTTAGCAATATTGTTTCCTGCCTTTCCTTCAATGGTGAGATTCAAAAAATTTTACGACTAGTTCTGTGGGCATGGCTTGGTGGGTGTGGTGTGGTGGGCATGGCAGGGAAATACTGTAAAATCTCCATTTCCCTCCCCACTCCTGGGGGAAGGTTACTCCAAAATCCCCATTCCCTCCCCACCCCACTAACTGCTTTCCAGCTCCATTCTCCTGTGCAGGGCAACAAAAGAAGACCCAGCTAATCAGCTGGGACTTGGGAGGCAGAGAATAGATGGGGGCTGGGACAATCAGAGGTGGCATTTGCTGGTTCTCCGAACTCCTCAAAAGTTCTGCTACTGGTTCTCCAGAACTGGTCAGAACCTACTGAATACCACCTCTGCTTTCCCACCCCAGCCTATGTAATTCTATGAACACTGAAGCTGCATCCATTGATAAAATTTAGTGGGTGCACTAGTTTCCACTCATCACAATAATAGAAAAAAGGGTTAAAAGAAAAACTATTAATCTCATCTTCATGTTGACCTTGAATCTCTAAGCTGCTAAGAGGCACTATGCAATCTGGGGTTCTATTTGAGGTCATGACTGATTCTCCTGGGTTATCAGAATGTTCCCACTAAATGAAGGAAAGAAGAGCACCAATGCTCTTTCTCATAAGTCTCTTGTCAAATCCTGGTAATAATTTTACTAGGAAAATTTGTCTACGTTTATGAGGGTCATAAAAGTCTCTCAGTGTATGACAATAGGAGTGAAGAATTTTTAAAAAATGATTTTTAAAATTGTCCTAAGTGCACAATTTACCAAAGACTCTCTTATGCTACCAGTAGATATAATAAATCTAGAAGCAGGTTTATTCCTCCCCCTTGCAGGTACACAAAATAATTTTGCAAGGAGGAGAAGTAAACATGAAAGGTTGAAAATCCCTGGGAAAAAATGTATTCATTTCAGTATGTAGATACATGGTTAGTCTTCCAAAAAGAAAAGGACATAGAGATTCTTGTAATTGTGATTAACATGTAGAAATTTCTGTAGTTTATTGAATATTATCTTTACTGCTCTTCACAGAAGGCTTATTTGCAAATGCCATATAACTGAATTACTTCTAATAAACTTACTTATATTAATGTGCAATGTTTCTATATTTGAAATATGACAAGTACTGTACCAGTGATTTATAACATACTCCAGCCATTGTTGTGGGAATATATCATTATCAAAAACAGGCTTTATATCACTACAGCAATATATGAATAATGCTGTAAACACCTAGTGCAGAAATGCTATATATCACATTGGTTTACCTTTTTAAATAAATATAGCATTGAAGTTGCAACTCAAAAACATTGACTCTTTGTACCTTTAGTCTTTTGAATATAAGAAGCACTTAAGGACAGAGAACACTACTTGTTCTCCTTTTCCCTGATTTGAAGATGTAATCTTCAGTAATTGCTTGACCTTGTCAGGGTTGGGAAGAAAGAAAAAGATTGGCCTGGATTAGTACTTGGATGTCCAAATTACACCAGGGCTGTGGGCTAGAGTGGGAAGTTGAAAAAACATCCTGGAAGGTAGCACTCCTATATTGCAAAGAAAACAGGATCATGTTCAAAATGGTGATAAGGAGACAAGATCAGCCTGAAGACGGTACTTATTCTTCAGAACTCTTCCTTTGAACTGCTTCCTGAAGTACTTTTTCTCCTCGAACTTCTGCACTACATCCTACAACACCTTGAATCTCCAAATACCTATGCAAGGGTCCTCTTTCTGACTTTAGTACAGCATTCAATACCAATATTCCAGACATTCTTCTAACTAAACTAAACCAGCTAGTGGTACCTGAACACACTCGTAAGTGGATCATAAGCTTCAACAGCCCTAACAGACAGGAAGCAGCAGGTGAAGCTAGGCAGAATCACATCTGATACCTGTACAATTAGCACAGCTAAAGGCGGTGTGCTTTCTCCACTTCTCTTCTCCCTGTATACCAATGATTGCATCTCAAATGATTCATCTGTTAAAATACTGAAGTTTTTCAGATGATACAACAGTGATTGGTCTCATTTGAGACAACAACAAATCCGTATACAGACAGGAGGTTGTACAACTTGCCTTGTAGTGTGACCGGAAAAATCTGGAACTGAACACACTCAAAACCGTAGAAATGGTGGTAGGCTTTAGGAGAAATCCTCCCATACTACCACCTCTTACAATATTAGACAACACAGTATCAATAGTAGGGACCTTCAAATTTCTAGGTTTTATCATATCATAAGACCTAAAATGGACACCTAACATCAAAAACGTCATAAAACAATGAAGAATGTTCTTTCTGCACCAATTCAGAAAGCTCAAACTGCCCAAAGAGCTGCTGATCCAGTTCTACAGTGGAATTATTGAGTCTGTCATCTGCACCTCTATAGCTGTCTGGTTTGGTTCTGCAACCCAACAAGATAGATACAGACTTCAGAGAGTAATTAGGACTACAGAAAAAACAATTACTACCAACCTGCCTTCCATTGAGGACCTGTATTCTGCACAAGTCAAAAAGAGGGCTGTGAAAATATTTACAGACCCCTCACATCCTGGACATAAACTGTTTCAACTCCTACCCTCAAAACAACACTATACATCAGAACAATTAGACACAAGAACAGTTCCCCCCCCCCGAACGTCATCATACACAAATAATTCCCTCAACACTGTCAAACTATTTACTAAGTCTGCACTACTATTACTATTAATCCTCCCATCCTTCCTTTTATCTCCTCCCACTTGTGACTGTATGACTGTAACTTTGTTGCTTGTATCCTAATGATTTTTATTAACAGTTTCCAAGTATGATTTAATTGCTTTATTGTACCCTATGACTGCTATTAAATCATATTAACTTTATCATCCTTGACTCTTGACAAATGTATCTTTTCTTTTAGGTACACTGAGAGCATATGCACCAAGACAAATTCCTTGTGTGTCCAATCCCACTTGGCCAAAAAAGTATTCTATTCTATTCTATTCTATTCTATTCTATTCTATTCTCCTCTGAGATGACAGAAAACAGAGAGAAAATTGTCATTTATTTTGGAAAACTCTGTTCTCATGAAATCAACATGAACAATCATATTTGGCATTGGAAAACATTGACAATGTGTATCATGAAGTAGTTTGCCTCTACTTAACCACTATTCTAATCAAACAAAGACAGAAACTCTAATACAGATGGTTCTTGCTTAGCAACTACAGTTGGAACCAGCAAAAAATCATTATTGCAAAGTAGCTGCTAAGTAAAACTGCAACTGTGCTTATGATCTTACTTCAGCTTTCCTTTGCTTTTTCATCACGGAAATGACAAATTGTCACTAATCAAGACTGTCACTAAATGAGGAATACCTATATAGACACAGACACAAACACGTATACAGGTCTGGATATGGGTATATTGTATGTATGCATTCATAGATAAATGCCTATATAGAGAGAGCCAGTTTGGTCTAGTGCTTATGGCTTCAGGCAAGAATCCAGGAGACTTAATTTTAGTCCTGCCTTAGGCATGAAATCCAGCTGGGTGATTTTGGACCATTAAATCTCTCAGTCTGACTCATCTCTCAGGGTTGTTATTGGGGAAAACAGAGGAAGGAGTATTAATATGTGTGTGCATTATTTAGAAAAATAATAAAGGTGGGATTAAAAAAACTTTTTAAAAAAATGACCTATTGCATTCCTTTTGACTCCTAGTTGCTCAGACCTCTGTCTGCATAAAGTTCTGCTAGCCTGCAGAATAGTCTTCCTATAACAGAGTAATAGAGTTGAAAAGATTCTTGGAGGTCTCCTAATTCAAGCCCTTGTTCAAGGCAGGAAGGCCTATATCCGTGATAGCGAACCTATGGTACGTATCGCCCCAGCTCAGCTCCACCACACATGTTGCAAGTTTGCAGTTACCAATGCAATATAACATGGTATTATAACTTCAAGTGATCTTGATGCTGACCCTCTATTGATGCAGCTTATGACTCCATTGGCCTTTTTGGCATCTGCAGCACACTGCTGACTCATACTTAAGTGATTGTTACCTTCCCACTGAAGTGGTACCTATTTATATACACATTTGCATGCTTTTGAACTGCTAGGTGGTCAGGAGCTGGGGCAAGTAATAGGAGATCAGCCTGTTGTGCAGTGCTTAGGTCTCGAAACCAGGCTGTCAGCTTTCCAGCTGACAAGCTCAATGTCTTTAACTGCTGAGCCATTGTACCGCCTTCATTTCTTACAAATCATCATTATTACTTAGTACAAAGTTGTTGTTTTTTCATTTACTAAGATTCCTCATTATTATTTGATACAAAGATAGATAGGTTGAGGGCTATATGCAGCTATAAAGGCTCTTTTTTTAAATGTCCCTAGCCCATTTCCTCCCAGAAATTTCATCTTAGATGAGTGGTGACAAATTCCTGAAAAATAAAATACAGTTCCCCATGGTATTTGTCATAAAACAAGAATGGTATATAAATCACAGTTAGGTTTAACACACTTCAAAAACAATGCACAGCCACTGACATTCCAGTGCCAACAACTGTGTGATGTTATTACATTATCATTCTGTCCACTCTGCCTCTAAACTTATCAGAAAAGAAATAAGAGCACTCCTGGCCTCCTTTTGATTTAATGTCCTAAGGGAGGAAGCCCTGGCACTGAAAAGAGATTCTAAAGATGAGATCATATCTTAGGCTGACTATCATTTGTTGACGGAAGTAGAATAAATACAAGACAGAAAAGAAAGTAACCAAGATAAGTAAACTTTAAGACTACATGTAAACTTATACATAAACTGTGCAAGTGCTGGTGGATTTTGGGAGGTAAATATCTGAAGCAGTTAACTCAAATAGGTTAATGCTTAATATCTTTCTTCAGTTAATTAACTTGATATATATTTCTTATTTTCTAGTGGAAGTACAGTAGGTCCCAACTTTAATCAATCCTTCAAGCTTCAAAATAGTCTAAATATTTGGACAAAACAATTTGCAAATTAACTGTATGTTATTCTTTTTGATGGTGATTTTGACATAACAATATAGTGTTTATCTTCCAGCTTCTGTTCGAAAGGGTTTAAAAACACAAAAAAGCCTTACCGTTAAATGTACAATCTCTTTTCATGTATACAAAGTTCTCTTGGATTTATCCAGTTGAGCTGAAATGGCCGGAGAATGCTTGGAGCAAAACACTGTACAAAGAAATCTGAGGAGGCAGGAAATAAAATAACTGAAATGGATCCATGTGACATGGACTGTTAAAAATAAAACTGATGTACTCAGCAGCATGATTCACTTTATGGAACACTGTCCTTTCATGGTATTTCTCTCCACTACTGCTACAGTGATATTTAACAGAGTTGCTGATGAACAGGTGATTCATATTTTAATAAAGGACACTATTAACCACTAAAGGGCAATGATATTTTCTTTGCTGTATTATAAAGTTTTGCATTCCTTCTGGCTTTTATTTTTCACTACAAATATTTTTCCTCAACCTTTTCCATACTTAGCAGCCAGATCACAAATCTTTATTCAGTACAAAATATCTGAAAACATAAAGTTTAAACTATCATTATGAATCTTACTGACATTAAACATTAAGTAATAAAGCCAAGTCCAAACCATAGTTAAGATGCTTGAAAGCAGATATGGTTTGGTTGTTCTTTTCTTCCATCCCAGGCAGCAGCTTTTCATTCCATTTTCTAATGAGTTTTATTCTGGATTTATAGAATTAGGCCATTATTTTGACAAATGCATGGATCCTAGTATCCTACTCCTTGCAAATTTCTTTTTAACCTCATTTTGAACCATATCTACAGTAATACATTTTCTTTGAAAAAAAAGAACAAACCAAGAAAAGGGCAAATCTAAAAGGGGTTCATAAGCATAACAATATTTATTTGCTATATTTATAACTTTGCTTTACAAAAAGAACTTAAAGAGCAAAACAAAGGAAAACTTTACAAAAATGTACATTCTAAGAAAAATATCTAAAATCAAACAGTATATGTACATTTATTTTTAAAAAGCAATTCAATTTCCATATTTTACATGAATGTGAAAGACTGTGTGATACTTTTTGTAGATTAAAAGCTAAAGGACAAAAGTGCATTTAAAAAAAATAATAATGTAAACAATGGTTTTCTGAAATAAAGGACTGCCCTCTATAATAAGGACACATCTTCACTACAGACATATCATGTCCAAAACTGAAATAGTTCCCATTGTGGCCAGTTTGCTTTTGGATAAACTTCCAAGTTTTGTTAAAATGGAACACACAATATGAGAAAATATTGACAATTGAATTAAATCCCAATCTGACTATAAATTGGTCAATAGCAGATTGTGATTAAACCTGCTGTTCCCTTCTTAATTGTTTTCCCAGTTCTATGTCCCATCTCATCACTGTTTCTAGCTGTTCAGTAATTGTATACAGGTAGTCCTTGACTTACAACCATTCATTTAGTGACTGTTTGAAGTTACAACAGCATTGAAACATTTGACCATTTTTTTTCACTTATGACCATTACAGCATGCCCAAAGTCACCATGATCAGAATTCAGATGTTTGGCAGATTCCGAATCAGAATCAATCTTTATTACAGTCACAGACCAGCACAAAAATTAAACTTTAAAATAAATATGTTCTCTAAAAATATTGGAAAATAACTAAGCAAAGTAATAATATGAATGAGGATAGTTACCAGTAATTATTTAAGCGTTTTTTCCTTATAATTACAGCAGCACAAAATTTTGCTACTGCAAGAATGGTATCTGGATTTGAAACCTCTCGGAGATGGTGCACATAGAAATAATCTGATTTCCCTAAAATCTCTCCAATAGAGGGAGGATATCCCTGTAGAACTTGCAATGCAATATAAGATATCTTAACTTCCCCATTGCCAAATGTACACATTCACTCAGCGATTGGAGTTTTATCATACCTGGCCTGAAGAAAAGCTGAGGGGATGTTATTAGATCTGGCTCTAAAAAATGCTATTCTGCTCTTAGGAAAAGTCAGATCTTTCAGATACCTTGCTGGTTTTCACACCCCATTTAATACGATTTCTGCTGTGGAGAGTCTGTTAAATTCTCGCCAGAACTGTATGTCTCCTATTCTATTGGTAACCACTTGCTAGGCTTGATCCTGGGGTATAAAAAACAGTGGGGAAGGGCCATAGAAGGCCAGCTTATGCTCCATCGCTTGTTCATAGGGGGAGGGGAAGTTGTCTGTCAGGACTAAAAGGGTCAAACCCACTGGCAGGAATTTTCAACCAGGCCCTTATTTGAATTTGAGCCATTCCTGTCTCAATTCTCAACTGCGCATTTGATGTCACATTAGGTGCAGCTAAAATGGATCACAGGAATTTTGTTTGTAAGGTTTCTTTCTTTAAAAAAAATCCTGTTTGTGCCCCACAGAGAATTTGTCTCAGTGTTTTAGCCTCAACTAGGCTGTAGGAACTAATTGTCCTCCACCTAGGTAAAAAAAAGTGTTTTGATAGCCTTTGAAGACCTAATGGCTGATTGCATTGTGTGGTTCAGATGTGCCTTCCGAATACCTTATGGAAAACCACCCCAAGGTACTGGAATGTCTTCATCCCTGGCATACTCCACTTTGTGCACTTATTGAGTCAGATAAAGTCCCTTGTGGATTACACCTTACTTTTAAGGTGGAGTTAGAATATAGTTTTTGTATGGGATAGGGGAGGGGTTTATCAATAGCAGTACTTTTTTGTTTATTCCAGAGGGTACTTCTGGATATAGAATCAAAGGATTGTTTAAAGTCAAGGAAGGCTACAAAAAGAGAAGGTTTCTTTTTATATGTATATTTTTGTACAAGGTGGTGAATACCAAAATATGATCAACTGTTGATCTCCCTTCCCTGAATCCAGCTTGTTTGTTTTTAATTATGCCTTCTGAGATTATCCAGTTTTGAAGTTTATGGTTTAGGTGCTTAGCATACAACTTGCTAACAACACTCAGTAGACCTGTAGTTTCATGGATTGTTTTTATTGTTTGGTAATTGGTTCATATTTATGGTGGTTGCTGTGTCCTTGGGTCATGTCACCTTTTGAGATCCTCTGTTCTGACCCAAACCTGGTTCCAAGAAAGCAAACACAAGACAAAGGCAGCAGAAAAGGCAGTCACTTTGAACTGTGAAATGGGCACCAAATAAATGTAATAATAATAATGTTATTTAATATTACTGTATTACTAGATTACTAGATTACTAGATCTATAGGATCTTGAGACTTCAAAACAGTTTTACATTGCAGAAAGGCTTGGGATAACTCATGTGGAACAGCTTATCCATTCAGATCTTTCAGCATGGCATCAAACCAGCCCCTGCCCTTCCTCCTGAAGTTTGGCAGACCTCTACTCCCCTGGTCTTTTGCACAGCACTGAAGACCTGACTTTTCCAACAACTGCTAGGACAGGATGAGCGAATATCATACCAGGTTTTTCTTTAATGTGTTGGGTTATCATTTTAATATGGTTATTTTAATTTTAAATTGGAAGCTGACAAAGTTTGTTATAAGATGGGCAGCTATATAAATGTTTTAAATAAATACGAGTTTTTCAGCCAGGAGCTGAATGGGAGAAATACAGCCATATTAGTACTGAGACCACGGGATGTCAAAACTCTGGTCTGTCTGGCAAGCTATAGTAGCTACATACAGTCTTTCCTGAAGATTAGTGCTGCAAGATTGTATTGGCATCTCAGTTCTTGTCTTCTAATGTCTCATAGAATTCCATCTTGTTCTGATCGTCACCCACTCTTACAATAACCAGTTCAGTTCTTAGCACAGGGCAGGGAAATGTGCTGTAGCTGATGCATAGTGATGATGCAGCAATATAACCATTTAGGATAAAACTGGGGGTTGTGCCTCCAGCAACCAAACAGTGTGCTTTATGGTTGGGATTTCAAGCATTGAACAATGTATTCTGGATTAGATGTAAAAAAAATAATAGCCCAAACACCTTGTGTGTTTATAACATAGCATGGAACTGCTTTACAGGATGTTCAAAGAGGCAACACCCCCTTCCCCAAAGACACTAGAAACTGATCATTTCATCCAATAGGTTTCATATCCAATGTTTTTATTAGTTTGTAGATTATTTTAAGATTTATCCCAAGAAGTCAATGTTGGAAATGTACTACGAATGCCATAAAATAAAAATTCCATGTTTGTTATTTATGCCAAGAAATGGCTTCTGGTGGAACCTACAAAAAATGATTCTCCATGTTTTTGTGAGAGTGAACCGAATCATTCTGTCCAAAAAGATGCAATCCACAAATGATGCAGACTTCCCAATTAATCTACCTCTTTCCAAGATCTATTGGATAAAGTTGCAGAGGGATCATTTTAGAAAATGTACATGTTCAGTGTTCGAGCTGCACCAAGGGTATCCAAAAAGAACCCACTTTTAGGATTTCCTTTTTTTAAATCAATTCAATTCAGCTTATTACAGACAAAGACCAGAGACCAGAACAAATAAAAACACTCAGTAAATATCAGTAAGTAAAATTCTACCATAAAATAATAAATAACAATTAAAGCCTATGATAAAATCCAGCTTTNAACACTCAGTAAATATCAGTAAGTAAAATTCTACCATAAAATAATAAATAACAATTAAAGCCTATGATAAAATCCAGCTTTTAAAAATCATCGTTATGAGGAATGCTCATGGCCCATTTGCTTCCCTTTTTTAAAAAAAAATTTTTTTTTCCTTGTGAATTCCTCTCCGTGGGCAACTCCGCTGGCTTCAGTTACCCTGTCGAAGGGGCGCAAACACCAAGAAAGAAGCTGCAACTTCAGTGGCTCGCTGAGCAAAGCGATGGATGTCGGCCGGTTGTACTTTCCGCCCGAGAAGCAGCTAAAGAAACGGCTCGTTCGTTACGCATCTCGCGCGCCTGACATGGGATCTTTCTTGCACCCTCGCGGCAGCTTCGGCCGCCAAACCTCCTCTCCGCACCGCGTCGGAAACTTCATTCTTCCCAAGCCGTTCCTCTCCCGAGACTTATTTACGTACAAGCGGACCGGAAGCTGCGCCAAATGGCTGGCTCAACCGCGCCTGCGCGCTGTAGCTTTTCGCACCCGGCTTCGCCTTGCGTAGAGGGAGAGGCGCCTGTGCGCGCCTTGGGCCCAAGAAGGAGTTTGGTACCGTGTAGGCCGGCTCTTTAGCCGGCCGCAACCGCAGGTACTCGGGGTGCTGGTGGTAGGTGAGGTATGCGCGCCTGATCCGAGGGGGCGGCCTTGCGAAAGAGAGAGCGGCCGCAGGGCTGCGTTTCGCCCAGGGCTGTGAGCGGGCCAGAGAGGAGGGAAAAGGAGTGTGCGCGGCCTTTGGATTGGGGGCGCCCGCAGGCGGAGCCTGGCGTCCCCCCTAAAGGGGAGCGGACTGGAAGGGGCGAGGGGCCCCTCGAGAAGTCGGCAGGGCTTCTGCTTCTTCCTCGCGGGGCGTTGAGGTGGTGACTTGCGGCGCTGGAAGGTAGCGGGGTGACTCGGAAGGCATGAAGGAGCTGGACAAGGGCCTATCTTCGCCTTCCAGGGTTTAGAATGAAAGTTCGCCTTGGCATTTCCTCCCTGGGATGGTTTGATAGTTCCCGGGACTCAGCTTGGCACCTGTGGGAGATTTGGGTACCTTTTGCCCATTGTATGAAGCTTGGTCCTTTTTTATAAAATACCGAACAGAATTTTCACACCAGTCTTATTTCCTTTGGGGCGGGGGAATCAATCCCTGTAAATTGCCCCTCCGCCTCCTTGTGCAGAGAAGCGAGTCTTTTGCCCAAATATTTAAGAGTATGCAGATCTTTATTTTTCTGTTGATGATTATCATTAGACCCAGAGTGTAGCTGTTTCAGAGGAGACAATTAACCAAATTGTTTTTCTGAGAGATAACAGTATTGTAAGTAGTAAATCCTGTTGACTTGCACATAACTTGGGGGATTTCTGAGATACTACAAATAACCATTCTTGTGAAGTTCAGAGGTCAGTCAGTGAAATTCCACACACACGGAATTTCATATCCTACTTTCACATCCGTCTTTTTTCTTCATGCCTAGTTTCCTTCTTTGTAGCTGTTGATTTTGGATTCTTCCAGAATCAAAACTATATAATCACTTAGCCAACCAATTAAAAAGGATTGGCATCCTGAATAATGTGAGATATATTGATATTAAAGATGGATTATAATCATAGATGAGTGTTTTGCACCCATTCTGTCACAAAGTGAATTTCACTTCCATATTCTCCAATTCAAAGGAGGACAGTTAAATCACTATGAGAATGATTGATATATTTTTGATCCCTCTTCTAATTCTAACCCTGTACTGTTTTCAAGTGAAATTCAACATACTGGTATTTACAAAATCCTAAACAGTTTACATTCAAGCTACAAGAGGTACATCTCTTTTCGTATTTATCTACTTGGACCTTAAGTTTTTCCTCTGAGTTACTTATCCTGATGAGTCAGAAGTATTCTGTTCCTTGGTATTGCTTCATAAGGAATGGTCTCCCCAAGAGGATCACTTATAATCTTTGTTATGGTACTTTGGTACCATACATTTTTCCAGTTATTCTAACAACTTTTAGCACTTCTTTCTAGATTGTTTTATTGCTTCATTTTAAAGATATAGATTGGAGAATCAGTTTATTTTAAAACATGGATTTTAAAATTATGTTAAGTTGTGATATGTTTATACGTGTAAACTGACATACATAAAGCAAGCATACATCAATTGTATCTTTGTACCTGCTTGTCCTTCTCTGGTGAGAAGTCCCTACATATTCCTCAGGAACCAAATGTAGCCCTTGAGCCAGGCAAAGTTGCAGATGAGTTGTTTATCCAAATAAAGTTTAAACCACCTGATAATTTACGGCACCTGCCTATATTAAGCATATAAGAAGAACTTTGACTCAGTGGATAAAACATGTAAAGATTATTTATTACATGCATACTAAAATACTTTAAGCTCAGAGAAATATGAAATATTTTCTTTTAAAGCTACAATTCTTACATTTTCTTTGAGAATGATAATAGGGGTCAGTATAATAGCATATACTGACCCCTGCCCTTATGTTCAACATAGATATGTCTATGAAATGCAACTTGGGGGTAAGGGAATCAATTTCCATTTCAATATTGTACAAGCATGATGTATATATAAAGCTGAAGTATTTGTCAGAGGGCTTGTGCTATTTATTTTAGGAGCATTTCCAATGAGACATGAAGGAATTCTTCAGACTCCTGTTTTTAATTCCTGCAATATGTTTTGGGTGTACCTAGATGTTTTATTCCATCTCTCTAACTGTAACTTTCTCTTTTTATATATCAGTCTGTCTAATTCACAGTGAAATCTATTGTAAGTGACTAAATAGGTATGATCTTAAGGACTTTCTCTGAGCTTATTACTTGAACATATCATATTTTTATTTTCCCTCAACTGACATGGTTTATGTTTCTGGAATGGTAGCTCAGGGGAAGTTGTTTCTGTTTTCTTTACTGTTCTTGGTCATTATATTAAGTACTTTGATTCTGAAGTGGTAGGATCTTATGTTTCCCCCCTCCACTGGAATTATTCCAAAACACACTAGTTCTGTCCATGCTTATATAAAAGTATGTAAGTGGAACTTCCTAGTAAGTAAATGGCAAATTTTTTTCTTGGGTGCTTCTAAAATCTTTTTAGAAGATTTGTTGAATTTCTTAGTTCTTAATTATCTGTATTGTCTTATGGTATTATTATGCAAGTACCCTGTTCTGGTAAATTTTGTTTTAAAGCAGGCTTGCAACTTTTGTCAGCTTGAGGATTTTATATCATAGGGTTGAACTCTATCGGTAGGCAGAATAGATCCGTTTTTTGAGTGTTTGGAGTGAAATTGATGCTATAAACCCCAGCAACATCTCTCCTACTTATACCTGTCTACCGTGAGAGGTTTCATGGACAGCTCAATTAATGCTCTATATAGGCTGAACATTTTTGCTAGTTTAATTAATAACATTTATTTCAAAATAAAGGTAATACAACAGAAAATTTTGTATTTATAGGACATCTCGGATAATGTTTAACAAAGATTGGTAATAATTACCTTATTTGACAATGCATTTATGTAGTTAGATTAACTCACATAGTTAGATTAAATCACATGGTCTCAGCTTATCCTGTGTTTGACATATTTTGGACTATTTTCCACATATTATTTACACAATTATTAATAGAAAGACTGTGTGGCATTGTGATTTAATATTGTAGAGGATTCAAGGGTACACTCTCATGGAAACTCAGAGTTTCCTGCAACCAAGGCTACTTCCTAGGAGGGATATAAATATTAAAATAAGGAGAAATTCTTAAGTAAGATAGCTCAGGCCCATGGAGGAAAGGACACAAATTTAGTAAATAAGTAAAATGATCTTGCTTGCATATGCATCCTTGGCTGTGTTTTATAAATTTGGAATTTATCAAAGCACCAAGAATTGTGGAGTTCTTGCACAGGGGAAAGTAGTCAAAATAATAAATACAATAATAGATACATATATACTAGGATTGTTGAAAGGTGTAGCTTATCAATGTTGGAAATAGCCTCTTTTTCATTGTTTTTTCTCTTTGGACAGAAGGATGAATAAGAGAATTTTCAAGCAAGTTGGCATACACTTTTGGAATTTTTCTGTTTCTGACAAAATTTTCCAGGATTTTTTTCCTTTAATTATTTACAATGATATATGTACATATTTTTCTCTTAGTTTGTTATATATGTTACTTTTCTGAATTGTTTTTTCTTATAATACATTGTTATAAAATCACCAGATTTCAGTTGATCCTAACTACCTTCTTTCTGCCTGCCTCACTATGTCTAATTGTCAGTTCAACATGAAGCTTATTGTCCATTTCATCTTAATGTCTGGATTTATATATGTCAATGTCTTTGATTTTGTTTATAGCATTTTGATTACAGTATGTTTATTAAAATACAAAATGCTCCCAGAACTGATCATGCCCATTCCAGTAACATATTATCATTATTCTCCAAGCACGTGGAATCATTTTCTTAAGAAATTGTGATCTGTGCCACAGTTTGAGAGAAATTCACAGATACACAAATGCATTTTTAATTCTGTCTATGGAAAAACAAGAGGAATAATAAAAGGAAGAGAACGGATGAGCCTAATTAATGAATGTTTATAGAACTGGATGACAAGTCAGGCATTCAAATACAGGTTTATAGAGAAGGCTGGCAAATTTGTAGATGAATTGAGAGGAAAGCTAAAATTTAATGCAAAAATATTTAGCTTTTGGTAGAGAATGGGTTCTTGATTGCACATTGTAAGCTTGCAGAGATATTGGGAATACATTGTTTAATATAATGCTAGAGTGAAAGGAGACAAATTTAGACTTTTCTATCAACCATGAACATATGAATGAGAAAGAGAAAGTATCTTGTGTAGAAATCAGATAACAAAAGCAATAGCACTTAGACTTACATACCACTTCATAGCATGCAATCATTGAACCGGTTGTTATACCAGTGGAATCCCACCCCTACTTCTACCTATAGAGATAAAGAAGCCTTCGGAACAAATTTTTCAAATCCTCCCAGTTGTTTACATTAGGAGTTGCTTAGGGGTAGCAGTAGTTTTGGTGCCAAAACCATTTGGACCAATATCTAGAGTGCAGTGAAGGTCCATTAACGCAAATTCTTTCCTCAGATCTTCTTTTAGCCTAAAATCAGTTTTTATAGAAAACTTATACTCTATTAAGCTACCTAATTCACAACTGCATTGCTTGAGGTTGACTGCCAAAATAGTTATTTCTAATACTTTCTGTTACTGTGGTGTAATGGTACAAAGCTTTCCTTCATCCTCTATTTAAAATCCACTACCTAATAAGGCAATCTTATTAGGAGAGACATAACCATTAGGGATTTTTTTTCTAATGTCCACAAAGCATCCATTTCCTTGTAATTTAAGCCATTGTTTGTCTTCTGGAACAACCAAATGATTCTGTTTTTTTCTGTACAGTAGCTTTTGAAGACTGCCAACATATCTCCCCACCATTTTCTCCAGATTAAGCATACCCAGTTTTTCCAACCCAGAACTAAGGAAAAATTTCCTGACAATGAAAACAATCAACCAACGCAATAAGTTGCCTTCACAAGTTGTGGGTGCTCTACCACTGGAGGCTTTTAAGAAGAGACTGGATAGCCACTTGTCTGGAATGGTATAGGTTCTCCTGCTTGAGCAAGGGATTGGACTACAAGACCTTCAAGGTCCCTTCCAGTTCTCTTATTCTATTAACTATATTTGATAGATTCGTCTTTCCTGAACACTAATCTTTGTCTGCTTCTGTTTGTTGAGTTCTTCTTGCCTAGAACTATTAGCAGTATTTGTAAACAATCGACAGTTGAGTTGAGCAAAATTGGTTTATTGATTGTATTAAGGTAAAATAAATCTTTGAGATAAGCATGAGATTAAAATAAAACAAAAAGAGCCATATCCTAATAGAAAACTCTTATGTATATGTGAAATTATTACCTGGTGAACGTTTTGGGCCAACATTGTCTGGAATTGTAAACTGAGACTGATCAGTATTTGAGAATTACATTTCTAGACATGGCTGTGAAATTCAAGTAAAGATTGAGTTGAAGAATTCCTTACTTTTAGGTTACTTGCAGTAAGAATTTATTTGGGTAAGACTTTTTTGGGCTGTGGTTTTAGCTTGGTTAGATTCTCAGTGGTCAAGAAAAATTGAAGAATGAGCAATAAAAATGGGGGAAAAAAACAAGTCAGAAATCTAAATCTTTGTGTCTCTTTAACATTACATCTATAGTGGCTGTACATTAGGTGAAGGAGAAGGGAAATTGTAGAAACTTGAAAGATATCAACTAGTTTTAGTCCATTTATTAAAGAAAGAGGAAGAGATCACACTGATTCTTGGTTCATTTTTCCAGGTAAATTTATTCTGATTGCACCTATTTTCAAATTTGGCTTGTTCCAGTTTGCTTGCATTTTGTTCTCCTTTTTTATTTTTGAGATTATGTTTAATTTGGTTGTTTTTCTTATTAAGGCAAGATAGTTGCTCAGAAATATCTCTAATAATAATTAGACAAATGAGGCCAACATTAAGAAGAATAAAAATAGCTTATCAAACTGTTTTTTTTTTCTCAAACAAGATAATTCCTCTAAACCCTTTTCACTATTGATTTTGAAGAATACGCTTGATGTAAAAACATAAAGTTATATGTCACTTGACACAGATTTCTTTTCTAATCTCTTCATTGTTTAGAAACCATGACATCTTCAGGAAAAGAGAATTTTCGACTCAAAAGTTATAAAAACAAGTCTCTGAACCCTGATGAAATGCGTCGCCGTCGGGAAGAAGAGGGCCTTCAATTGCGGAAGCAAAAACGGGAGGAGCAGGTAGAGTGAAATGCTATGAACATTGAAAATGTATATGCATATATGTACACATATACTCATACATATGTGTGTGTGTGTGTGTTTTTAAGTTTTCATGAGTGCATACATGTATGCTGTTCAGCTTCCTTTGGGTATTATCCCACGTCATTGTAGTTGTGCT
>BHFT01079204.1:0-11427 GCA_004320025.1 Laticauda laticaudata
GACAGTATTAAAATGTCTATCCTGGTTTATATATTTCTAACCCAAATACCTGTTAGGTGTTTCATATTCCTAACACACACTGCACCTATTTAGTTATCCAAGGCTTTTGTTATTTTTAATAGCTCTCTTCTCTAGAGTCTTGTCATCTTTTTTCTGTATACTTCAACACCAGACTTCAGCTACTGATAGAAACCCAGAAGAGCACCTACAAAAACACTCTCCCATGTACTTCCTTCTATCTTATCAGACAGGCTCAGAGTCCTTGAAAAGAAGTATGAATTCTTTCTCAGCTTTGTCTGGTCAAGAGAGAAAAAAAAGAAAAACAATATTTCTTAGCCACTAATTGGCAGTGTTACAAAGTTTCCTCTGCTTTCACTTTCCCCCTCCTTTTCCAAACAAATTATTATGAAGAAATTAATTTAAAAGGAAAAAGGGTTTAGAAAAAAAAAAGGCTAAAAGGGGATCTCTAGCCTAAAATATTGTAAAGACAAAAAGGAGAAGAAACAAAAAAGAAAAATAAGATAGAAAAAAAGACCAGTCCAGTTCAAAATATAAAATATACAGAGTCCAGCAAAAAAAAGAAAAAATAAATTTGACTTTCCGTTTAAAATTGCAGCTTAATTACTCTGTCTGAAATTTTACAGATTCTCTCTTTTCCTTAGGGTGTCCTTTTAAATCTTAAATAAAGAAAAAATTCTCACCAAACCAGCACACTTTCTCTTTCTATTCTCTTCCGTTTCGGAGCTGTCCCAACTTCAGCAGCTTTAATGCCTGCCTCTTTGCCTCTGGCAAAAAGAGCTTCTCCTGGATCTACCAGGGACTTTGCAATATCCCTGGGATTGATAGGATGCACTCTTTACATTCACTGTCTCTTCAGGATGGTTTAGATCCATTTGGACCATCCAGGAACAAGATATCGGCAGCGATCTCAGACCTCCAAGATCACATGCCGTATTGTCACGATGCCAGCTCTTCCCTCTCCTGGGTATTATTTTCTGATTAATAGTTTGTTTGATGTTAATCATTGTTTATCTGGGTTATCTGACTAATGAAGAGGACATGAGATTATTTCATCAAGTGAGTGTCGGGCTCCGAGTTCGCTGCAGAGCCCGTCAGCTCCGAGCACACCATGGAGCCCATCAGCTTGCCGCAGTGGCCGTCTTTTCACCTCACCTGCCACCGGATCTTTGTTTTTCCTCCTATGTGCCGGCCTATGGTGTCGAGGGTCACATTGTGATGACGTCAGCGCAACGCGCTCCTGTCAGCTGTCGGACATATGCTAGAGCAACTGTGGGGCTGGAGACTAATTAATAGCTCCTTTGAAGATACGATGCAGGGCAATGTGTTAGAGAGGGTTGGAGCACATATGGGTGATAGTTTAGGCTTAATGTAAGACATGGTGAAGGTGGCACAAGGTAGGGATCAGTTAGTGAGTGTCAGGATAGGATGGGGATGTAAACATTTTATAGAGTTAATAGCCTTTGGGGATAATGGGTTAGGTGTGGCCAAAATTAGGGGCATTTGGGGATAATGGGTTAGGCATGTAGGCATGGGTGTGGTAGAGTGTGTCTAATAGTAATGGTAATAAAAGAAAAAGGAACAAACTCAATCCCAATGTTAACCTTGCCTTGCTTTTAGCCTTTCTTGTCAGATAAGAGTATTTGTTGTTTGCTGATCTAATGAATAAACCATAATTGTACTACAGAGGAGCTAGAGTTTGTATTCACTTCAGGACAAATCTTCAATACTCAGGGACTGGCTGAGAGTGAGATTATTTCATCAAGACTTCTGACTGGTTTTCATGGATGTGCACTGCTTGCCTTCTGCTTGTCCTACCTAGTGGTTGTTACAGTCCTAAAACTGTATGTTGTATGGCAGGTGACAGCTGTTTTTTCTTCTTCTTGGGCTACTGGGTCTGTTGGTTTGTTGAGATGTTTTGGAGGGCTTGAAGTGGTTTGAGCACTATGTGATGCTGTGTGGTTGTAAAATATATTGAGTTCTTTCTGAGATGTTTTGGATGATGGTGTATTAGCCTTTTCCTAGCTTGTGCTGCTTGTGCTATAGTCAGTTAAATAGTCAGACACTTTTTGATAAAGTTGCATGGATATCTATGTTGTTGGAAGATGTTGTATAAGTGATCTGTTTCCTTTTGTTGTTGTTGTTGTTCCAGGTTGCTGCAGTGCATTTCTGCTTCCACACAGTTCCTCTTGTGGGAGGTTGGATTGTTACTTTGGTAAGGGAGCACTGGTTAGTATGGGTTGGTTTTTTTCCCCCAATAGACTTATGTTTCTTATTTGCCATTATTTCCTCTACTGATGAGGATATCCAGGAAGAGTAGTTGTTGTTTTCTTCCTACCTTGTCAGTTTTATTCCTCTGAAGATATTGTTGATTGTCTCATGTTGATCCTCTTTTTATTAAGGCAAAAGTGTCACTTACATACCAGATCCATATGTCTGGTTTCATGTGTGGGAGTGCTATAGTTTCTAAGCATTGCATTAGGATGTCTCCTATGAATCCTGAGAGTGGCGTTCCCATGGGTGTGCCTCTGATTTACTGGTATATTTGTCCATCAAACTGGGCAGAGGCTGATGTGATGTATAATCCTGGGTATTTCAATTTTAGCATATTTGTCTAAGCCAGGGTTGCTATGTAGTACTGATGCAATGAATTCTTTTGCTAATTCTCAATCTATAGACTTGAAGGGTGCTGTGACATCAAATGAAATTATAATTTCATCTTCCTCTATTTTTAGGGCTTTGATTTTGTGGAATCACTGTGGTGGGGTGTTGATCAAATATTTACTCTCCTTTACAAGTTGTCCAAGCTTTTTTTGTGTGTGTGTTAGTTCTTTGACTATATTGTAAATTTGGGTCTCTCAAAATGGTACAATTGGACAAAGAGGTATGTTGGACTTGTCTGTTTCTGGGTATCCATAGAAATGTTAGAGAATGGATCCACTGCTTTTCATTTGCCAGAGTTCTTCTCTTGTAATTTGACCATTCTTGGGTAGACTCTTTAGGGACGTTTTGATCTGGTTGTCCAGTTTCTGTATTTATTATGGAGCCGCTTATAACTTTGTATCAGATTCAGGTTAATAATGAGATGTTAAACACATTGAATATGAGATATTTCATGGAATATCTCTTGAAAGGAGAGGATGGATGTCTCCTCAATTCTCAGACATCACTGGAGCCCTTTGCTGGTAGGTGCAGCAATAGTTTCCATATAGTTCTCTCCAGTTTTTCCATATCATTTCCAGCTCTCCCATCAGAAAGGTTAAGTTACAGAGTCTTGTTCTCATCCTCGACCTTCAACCATAATTGAGCTCCAAAATTATGTTACTAAGCAAGGCACTTGTTAAGTGGGTTTTGTCCATTCTATGACTTTTCTTGCTACCGTTGTTAAGCGAATTGCTATGGTGAATCATGCAATCATCAAACGAACCTGGCTTCGCCCATTGACTTTCTTGGTCAGAAACCTACTGGAAAGGTTAAACTGGTAATCACATGATCTTAGGACAGTGCAACTGTCATAAATTCAAGTCAGTTGCCAAGCACATTTTGACCATGTGATTGTAAAGATGCTGCAATGATCTTTAAGTATGAAAACTGCTGATAAGTCACTTTTTCGGTAATGTTGTAACTTCAAATGGTCACTAAACAAATTACTGTAAATCAAGGACTACCTTAGTTCCGTTCAGAGATTAAGAGAATTGAAATACTGTATATATTTGGCTAATGATGACTGTAAAGATTCTACTGCAAGTGAATACTGTCTCTCACGAAAAGAGCTACATTTTAAAAAGATTAGATTTTATCAGAGTTTGTTTGTTAATTACTAAATTTCAAATGCCTCTGGTTGGCCTATCTTGTCATCTGTTTATAGGGATAGATGAACTGCTTTGTGCTAAATTTCTATTCTTTCTTGTCCACACACACTCTAACACAAGTTGTTTGGTTGGTTTTTTTTAAAAGGAGCCATTAATACCCTTCTGGATTTAATGTTTATAGGCGTTAATTTGGCTGCATGCATTCTGTTTAAGAAAAATGCTGTATTTATTTATTTTGCAATTGCTCTCAATGGCAGCCATTTTAAGACATGGCATAATTAACTGCACCTTTAAAGTACAATTTCTGCATTGATTTTTTTTCCCAGTAAGTTGAGGGGGATGGCAGAGAGAATTGTTTAGGAAAGGGCATTTCTATTATTAACATCTTTATTACCTAGGACAAGCTAGGCAATGTAGATTTTGTCAGGGATGGGATTCCACTGGTATAACAACTGGTTCAGTGATCTATGCATGCTCTGCCGGTGCACTCCTCATTTAAAAAAGCTCTTATATTTATTTTCTACTGCTGTCCCTGTGAATAAGACAGCTGAGGTGCAGCAAACTGCTCTGTCATGTGAATCAGCTGTGCTCTAACAAAAGGAAATAAAGCACAGGAAAAAGCAGGGATAGGCGGGTGGGTCCACATGCTCATCACAGCAAACCAGTTCACTTCCAGCTGATCTTTGGAGCAAGAGATTCACCTGAACTTGTCCAAACTGATAGAATCCCATCCCTGGATATGGTACCTCTTTTTAAGGCAGCAAAACCTTTTAGCAATGCTATGTTCAACAACTTGTATAATTGAACAATATTGTGAACCTAGTGAAAATTTCAGAAAAGATGCTGGTCGGGAGAGTGATCACTACTCTCCTTCTTCCTGTGTAGGGAAGCCCTTGAACCCTGCCCTTTCTAACCTTCCTGTCTAGGCAGAGCCTAGATTTCCAGCTTCTGTTCACCTCATGCTAGCAGCATACAGTGAAGAAAAAAATCTGCAAGTGTGCAGTCTTAAAGCTGGGGCCTTCCCTTTCCCCACCCCTTAATGAAATGCTAAAATAATCAAGATTAGGACTCTAGAGTAGAATCCTTTTCTACATATACAAGAACATGTATACAAGAAAAGGACTCCTGCTTCACTGAAACTATTCATACATTGTGGTAAGTCATGGCTTGATTTAATCCGAGCTTCTTGAATAAATCACTTGGTTAGTTTTACCCATTGTACAAATCATGGCTTCTTACCCATGAGCTGCAATTGAAGAGACCTATCATATGTTAAACAATACATGTTTTACATTCCTTGTGGCTGGGTTCACTCAACACACTAGCCCCAAATCAATCATATGATTTTTAGGAATGCCATATGAATGTGGCATTCATTTACACATGTGGCTTCGTTTGCACATATTGTCATGCTTAAATTATGGTTAAGAAACCAAAGTTGTAAGGCTCACAAGAATAAAATAAGTACAAAGTCATAGCAAGGATGGATTGGGGAGTGGGTGGCAAAACCTCTACCGCCATTTGTGGGGTAATTGACACAATGTGTCTTTCAGGGGTAGTTTTCGCTCAAACCTGCTGAGTCAGTTGGGGAGAAGAAGCAAGTAACTTTGCTGAAGCATTCCCTTCTTCCTAGAACCAGGTAATTTGGGAGGTCACTTCTGTGAGCCTGGATTGACAAATCTTTATATGAAATTAAAATGAGGATGGTGAAAGAAATAGGTGGCATTGCAACACATTTTCTATTCTTGCTTCAAGGTGTGTTTCAGAAACAGTGAGCATGGTGTGTTCAGTCAAGAGAACCCACACTACTATAAAGTTCTCTGTTTTGATTGGGAAACTGGTGTTCAAATAGAATAAGGAGACAGACTTAAATAGCATAGGACTACCAGCTTCGGAAGAGGTTTCCTTGAAATAGCAGCTCAGATATCCAACACTGCTCTTGGACAATTGCCATCAGCCCTGCAGTGGGTGGGATGGAATGTGATTTCAAAAGTAACCTGACTGAACAAGTTAGAAGACAAGACTGCCTAGGTGTAGCATCAGTGAGAAACAAGTGGAGGAAGGTTCAGCAACAGAAATAGTTTTAGCAGTGTGTGTCTCCATTGACTTCCTTTTAATGTAATTGGTCAGAGCTATAGGAATGCCTGTGGGAGTCTCCTTCTGCCATCAAAATCATCTTGCGCTTGCTCCAATGTTTTCTCCTTCATTAATTCTCTTGGAAATAAACAAGGCAGAAAAAGCAGGGAATGGAAGCCTCCTATTAACACTCACAGGTTCAGTAGGAGAGCTTTAAAATGATGGTGCAGTGGTTAGAATGCAATATTGCAGGCTAATTCTACCAACTGCCAACAGTCCAATCCTGACAGGATCAAGATCAGCCTTCCATCCATCTGAGGTCAGTAAAATGAATAGCCAGTTTGTTGGGGGCAATATGCTGACTCTGTAAACTGCTTAGAGAGGGCTGTAAAGCACTGTGAAGCAGTATTTAAGTCTAAATGCTCTTGCTATTAAAATTTAAAAACTCATGAAGAAGCACTTAAAACTTCCCCTCACCACTCCCCACCAAAATATTTTGAAGTCCATTGGATTGGTGGCTAATAAATTAACAATAATAACAATATACCGGTAGTTTTTGCTGCAAAATATATTTCTTTTGCAATGTTTGTATATTATTCTGCATTCATAACCTGCATTTTTAATCTGGCCAAGAAGAATACCATTCAGTGTAAGAAGTTGTTGTTATTATTTATGGACTAAAAATGAGAGACCAGATGGGGAGAGAAAAGTGTTTTTAATTAGTGATTATGGTGAATGTTATATCATATGCTGGCATCCTTACATGTAAACATGTGATGTATCATTGCCCTATGAATGATATTTCCATTTAAAAGCAATGAGAAAGAGAGAGAGAAAACTAGATTACATATATGTGTTCAAAGATATAAACTGCACATTATTCTCTCTCTCTCTCTCTCTCTCTCTCTCACACACACACACACACACACACACACACACACACACACACACCAATCTGTCTATCTAGCTATCTATTAATACAATTTGATATATCTGTAGTTCAGTGGATCCTGCCCTCACCCTGATTAGGTATCATCAAGCTAAAATGCTTCAGGAGGATTGCTAGGACTGAAGAATCAACATCTCAAATGGAGAATAAAGCTGCGGGTACTTGAAAATTAGGTTCTATAAGACCATAACCAGATAGCTGATTATCTGAACCAGGTTTCTTTTAAGCCTTATCTCCAGGGCTGTTTGGCATAGACTGACATTTTAAGGCTGCTTCTGGTCAGTTTCATAGCTATCATGGTGGTCTTATCAACAAGTCTGAGATAACAACATTTTGGGAGTCCAGAGGCGCTGGCCAAAGTTGTAGCTGTCCATTTGTTAGACACCTACTCAAACACACTTTTGAAAAATTAGTAAATATGAAAGATATTACTCATAATGTATATTAAATACCATAGACAGTGGTATGTGTACTGATTCACAATAATAAGAAAAATGTTAAGAGTGCAATAATTTGAATTACTTTTTGATGCAGATTTGAAATAATTGTGACTATTTTAAGAAAATAATTGTAGCATGCATCTTTTTTTGTTGTATTATTGTCCAGTATACATTCACATGTAAGCCCATTCTCAGATAAGCTGACTCTCAAATTTATATCCAAAATACCATGAAAAATGTGCCACCTACAAATAAGCTGACCTTTGAAATTTCATATGTTTAAGTTTTCACAATTGGCATATCCACGGGTGGCACATTTTCCATGGTATTTTGGAAATGAATTCAAGGTCAGTTTATCTGCGGATGGGTTTATTCACAAGTACATATAGGATATACAAGTACTTTTTAAAAGCTGAGAGAAAAAAATCTACTATACATACTCATGGATAAGCCTATTTGCAGATAAACCAAACTCAATTTAAATTCTCAGCTTATCCACAAGTACATATAGTATAAAACAGGCATTATCAGTTACCCATATGAGAGATTATTAATGGGAGATTAATGAGAGTATTAATTAATTAAATATTGATCAATAGTAATCTATTAATACTTTAGATTACTAATAGAAGACCTGCTTTTCCAGGAAGGTGTCTCCTACATTCAGTCAATCAAATCTTGCAGGAAATGAGAAAGATGCTCTCTTTTGAACAGGTGAGCAAATTCATGGGCCAGATAAATCAAGATATGACTGGATAGGTGGCAACTTTCAGTTTCAGTTTGACAACCAAGGACTGAGCTGCCTGAATCTGCAAAAATGGCAAATAAAATTTGCTGTCGGTCTCCCAGACCATAATCTGACACTAGCTATTGAACGATATCATACTTCCCTATTTTTGCATGGTACAAATGCTACAGGTATATGGCGACAAGCCTGCTGAAGGCTGCGTGAAGAAGACATGTAAAGGACAGGTTGCATGAGTCAATGTTTTGATCTCTTTCTGAGCTCTGGAATCATCTTCCCACTTTCCTCTGTGGAAAAGTCCTCACATCCGTTTGCTTTGCCAAGGCATGCAATTATCTAAATAGAGCTGGTACTAATCATTGTAGCCCAGTTCTGGATAAATTGATCCAAATTAAATATTGGTTTGTAGTTATCTGTTTGATAGGATGAAAGTGGAGAGAGGGAGGGAGGCGAGGGGAGGAAGAGAGAGAGAGAGGCATTGCAGCAGATCAGCTACCCAAGCAACAAACTTAAGCCTATGTCACACTGCACCAACAGTTGCAAAGAGGATGTAAACATTTGACTTTTTAACTGAAAGTCATAACAGTTGTGTTAATTAATAAAGGTCTAATGCTTGATTACACATATCTTGGTGTCATTTTTTTACTTAGATGAAGTTTGGTGAAAACTTTGAAAAGAAGGGGTTAGAGGCCTTTGCATGGCTGGTAGTGGCTATTGGTAAGGGATAGCTGTGTGGATGGATAGGCTGTGGTATTCGGTAAGGGATAGCTGTGGGATGGGTTAGAGGATAGTTCTGGGATGGATGTGTTGTGGGATGGTAAGGAGGAGGACTGTTGGGATTGGTAAGGGGATAACTGTGGGATGGGTAAAGGGGATAGGTCGTTGGGATGGATGGTACTGTGGATGGGTTAGGATAGCTGTGGATGGATAGCTTGTGGGAGTGGGTAAGGATAGCTGTGGGATGGTAGGGATAGGCTGTGGGATTAGGATAACCTACAGTGCAGGAGCACAACGTGGGACTTTGTAATGCGATCCACCCTCCCAGCCTGCCACAACAGTATGGCCCTTTATTTATAATAACTAATGTTATTCATGATCAACACATTTCAAAAATAAACAAAACTCTTTATTAAGGTGCCACCATTCATTGTAGGGCACTCCAACATCACATGGCCACAATCTCATCAGTGTGAATGAAGACAGGCTGAAGGAAGTCATGCCGTTAGAGCTATCTAAACCTACCTAACCCAAGAATCTGTCTTTGCACTGGCCACTGCTGTCCAACTGGGGGAGGTTGCACCATGTTGTCAGGAGGGTTGCACTGCGTTCCTTCCCTTCAATGTGAATGCTCTGTTGGGGCTTTGCACAGTGCCACAGTGTCTATCGGGTTTTTTGTCCTTGCCTCCATTCACGCAGCGCTCGCCATGGTCCCGCGATTGCACTGTTAAATTGGTCCAGCAAGCACATGTTCTGCAACACTGGGTAGCAAGTGCGCATGGAGGATTGTGCGTAGGAGGTACAGCGAAGCTTCCAGCGAGTGCTACTCCACAGCTGTGGGTGATGCTGGGCATGGTGGTGGAAGGTACCGCTGGAATCCTGGTGTGGCCAGGATGCCCGAAGAGGCCGTTACTCCCACCACCCCGTCCTTGCCTGGGACAGCCTGTAGTTTTAAGATCCTCTCGTCTTCAGCCGGGTGGAGGAGGGTTCTGGAGCAGTGTAAGGGTTTCAATGAGGGTGAGGTTCTGAGGGAGAAAAGGTGTCATCACCCACGATGAAGGTCCGGGCACATCATTGTGTGCCGTGGGTTAGGGGGCTGATTTGCTGAGAAACCCATGATGGAGGTCGGCGCGTTCCAGACCCAGTCGCTTGGAGGTCACTGGCGTTGTGTAATCTGGGGCATCTGCAGAGCGACCCGATTTGCCCTTGAAGCATCATGTATACAGTGAACTTGTAGTCATGGCATAAACAATGGCAAAGGAGCGAGATGCTGAGAAGAGCCCCTTGTAGGTGTGTTATTACAAAGATTGGGAACCCTGAGTTTGGCTGGTGAGCCTGTGTGCAGGCCCGACGGTGCTTTCTCATCTATGCCCAGACAGTGGTGGGGAAAGTCGGTCCACCGTCTGATACCAACTGGCCTCTGCAGAGATTCTGCGTAGCAAAGGACCGTTCTTCGAGTGGTGGGAACAAACTGGGAGGAGCTCCTCCAAGCGTGATTCTTCTCGAGTGATGGCGCTGCCACGCACTTCTCTGACAACAATGCCCTTGCATGGTGTTGTGTGGCACCGCTCCAGGGCATAACTGCATGTTCTGTACGTGGTTACCAGAGGCAGAAGGTGTGCAGAGGTCGAGTGCCACATTCAGGTTGCAGGGTCAGGCTGGGACAGAAGTTGTTGGTGCCCGGCTTAGGTCAGCCTGGGTCTCAATGCTCCACAGAGCTTCGGGCAAACATCGGCTGGTGGCATCCTCGATAAGTTCTGGAGATGCAACGGGGTCTGTCCGTTCCTCAGCGTCCGACCATCAAGCTTGGTCAAATAGCCGGAGTCCAAACTCCAACTCTTCTCGCCGAGCGCTGTTTGGACCAGAACAGCTCTTGGATGTCTGCCTTTCTTCTCCTTGGTAGAGCAAGGGTGAAACAGCGGAAAAAGGCTTGTTTGGGTTGATGAGTGGCGGCGTACAAAGGAGTGTAACTTATGCCATGTGGACATGTGATGGATGAGTCGTGATGAAGAGCAAAGAGCAAGGCTGAAGGAGGTGCTGCGACCACTCGAGGCTGCTGGAGCTGATAGTGAGGATCAGTGATTTGTTCCTCCCCCTTTTTTAATAGGAAATTGTCGTTTTCCACTAGGTGTCCTGTCCCGATACTCTAGACGATCCTCCAGGACATCCTAAAATATCCGAGATATGTCCCATACTGCAAACGTTTTGTCCGTTCTTTGATAAATGCTTTATATCCAAGCTGCATCCACTTTCATCCTTCTAATTCCGTGCTACTAGACGCTTGTGTGGGATGTACGCCGTAGCGCTTATTTGCTTGCCTCCCTCTTTCATGCTTTCCCGCTGAGAGTGGATGTTGAAGTTGCGTGGATGCCCAAGGATGCCGAGAGGATACAGCGGATTGTGGTAACGGATGACAAACGGATGTAGAACGTTTGTCGTGCGCCGAATGTGTCGGTGATGTACAGATCAAATAGCGCGGCACAGGAGTTCATCGCGTAAAGAGAAAGGTTTTGAGTGCAGCTCAAACCTTTTGAGCGGATGGAAATCTTAGTGAGAGCTGGATGTGTTACGAGATAGAGCGTATGAAAGATGTAACGCAGTGAGTACACAAGGATGGGATTGTGTGTTTGCCAAAACGAGGGAGTGGCAAGGGTTTTTGTCGCGTGATGA
>BHFT01079215.1:0-11514 GCA_004320025.1 Laticauda laticaudata
CCTTGATTGGTAGGCTATATCATTATCATTAGCATTGGTCTAGGCCGATATAGCTTTTGTGTTAACGCAATTAGCCAGGCTTTAATCGCTGCCCTTCTGCAAAGGCACTGGCAAGCTGCTAAGCCATGATGTTGAGATTTCTTAACCAAATGATGCATTATGCATCTATATTTAGAGCCTAAGGAATGAACTATAGATAATTACACTGCATATGCCTGATGCTCAAGTTTTGCTAGCAAGATGTACCTACACGTACGTCATATGGCAGATACTATGTAAATATTAAATTAGGAAAGAGTTAATTGGATGGTGTTCTAGTTTGACAAAAACATCTAAGTTTAATACAATTGAGGTTGAATTCTCATGTTTGATTCTCTATTATATACACGATTTAGTTGTTATAAAACACTATTGATAAGATACTGGGAATTAATGTTAAACTGAACCTATTCCTGTTGTGTATCGAAGACACCAATCAGGCAATTCAGCATGGCTTCGCAATCTTGCTGTAAAAACAAGATCAAAACATAACTGATCTAAGATATCTAAATGTGAGACCATCATGTTCAAAGTAAAATGATTACACTGGAGTATTGCAATGTCAACGAAAATAACATTGCTGATCAATTTTCCAAACGGCCGCAAGGCAAATCTGTAAACATAATGCTTGCTGCATGAGGCTAATGATGAAACCTTAATACCTGTAAAGGATTTTATTCACTGCCGCTACCCAATAGGGGAGAATGTTAGGAATGATACTCACTAAACAGTTGGGTTGGAAATATAATAAAACGCAGAGATAATAACTTATACTGTCAGTCTTTAAGAGAATGCTGTAATTGTGATTGGGCTGAGGTTCTTCCAATGGCATGCAGATGAGCGCCAGAAACCTGAATTCTTTTTCCTTGCACTTTCTTGTATTGCCGGGCAATGCCTGATCAATCATTCTGCATTGGCATTGCTGTGCAGTCTTGCAATTGTTAAGTAAGCTCCATTTACTGAACTCTGTATTTTGATTATTGACCTTCATTTTTGATTATCCCTGACTGGATCACTAAGTGCTTTAACCCATGTATGATTTGGGGATCTGTTTTGTTGGACTTTGTGTTTACCCCGTTTACTGGAAGTAAAACCTACATTTTACATGTTCAGATTGTATCTGGTGACGTGGTTGTATGTAATTCATCACCCACTCTCCACTATGTTTCCTCGAGTGCACTCATTCTCGCACAGGGAATCCACCTTCAACAAACACTATGTCATGTGGTTACAATGAGATGAAGGAAAGGTACCTGATATAAAACCTAAGCAAGTTGTGCTTCTTTTTATAGTTATTTGGATGTCACTTTTCTAGAATACAGATAGTTGAACAAACTTGTTGGCATTACATTATTGATTAATTATTGTTCCATGATATAGTACTTTTATGGCAAACTTCAAAAAAAAAAGTGGGGGTGTATATGGGCCAATTAAACCTCAAAAAATAACACTTTTCCGCAAAGGTTTCCAAACAATTTTGGCGCACTACTGTTAAGCATGTTAAACAGAGAGCAGGTTTGTAGAGAAGCTGCTGAGGGCCAGTATACTGGCCACTATTATTTAAATTTCCGCTAAAGCTCATCTATCTGAAAGTTATCAGGTAATAATCCTAGACATTTAGGCGAAGGGTATTTTTTTCCTACCTGCTCATCCACAGCACAACATATCAATATAAGAGACATTGTATAGATGTTGTGCTATGTCCACAATTAATATGTGTAAGACCATCTTGTGGGGCAATACGACATAATAAGAAATATTTGAATGAATATATAGATTTCTTAACACAGCAGCAAAAAGCTAATACACTATATCCTAAATTGCATTAACAGAGAGATTACAATCGTGAGGTACTAATATCACTCTATAAACCGCTTTAGTAAGCCCACAACGAGAGTACTGCATCAGTTTTTGGTCACCACATTAGTAAAAAAAAATGTTAGAAAGACTCTTAGTAAAATAAACGTACAGGAGAAGAGCAACCAGGATGATTAGGGGACCCATGGAGACTAAATCATGAAGAAATGGCTACAGGACACTGGGCTAGGCGTAGGCTAGTGGTAAAGAGGACGCAGGGGAGACATGATAGCTAGCTCTTATCAAATATTTGAGGGGCTGCCACAGAGAGGAAGGGATCAAGCTATTTTCTAAAGCATCTGTAGGCCAGACAAGGAATAATGGATGGAAAATGAACAAGGAGAGATTTAACCTGGAATTAAGGAGAAACTTTGTGACAGTGAGAACAATCAACCAATGGAACAGCTTGCCCTCAGAAGTTGTGGTAGCATCATCAGTTGAGACTTTCAAGAAGAGATTGGATTGCCATTTGTCAGAAATGATGTAGGGTCTTCCGCTTGGGCGGGGGGTTGGACTAGATGACCTACAAGGTCCCTTCCAACCCTGATTATCTGTTATCTGTTAAGTTAGTAGGACATATCTGTTTTGCAAGTTAAGAAGATAAAGTATTTTCACCACTATGTCTATAATTGTTCATTGCCAAAATTAATGTACTCCACAGGTATATAATAAGATGCAGAGGATCCAGGACAAAGTGAAATATAATGTTCATCTATTTACATTTTTATATTTATTTTACTAAATAGCAAAATTTTAAAAAAACCTTTTTTGTGCAGATAAAAAATAAATTCTACCTTACAGTTTTCAAGCATCTCCTTTCTTAACAGGAATCATAGAAATCAGATAAAATAGTTCATACACAATGATTAGCAAGATTGTTGCCTCTGAAGGAGTCACATTGCGAAAATTTGTATAAACTTTAACTGTGTTTTGTTCAGTGGTCTTATTGCCCCCAAAATCATGTTAAAGAAAATAATCTAGACAATGAATAAATTGAACTAAAATCATTAACTGAATTCAGCAAATATATTTTAGATGTGTGTTTTTACTTTCTTAAAAATTATGGATAATTCAATTGAAAATTTAAGAAACCTACTTAGACAATAGATATTATTAAGATCCCGGAGATGGGAATAATTTCAATAGTGCCTTCATTTTTTTAAGGAAGAGATATTTAATCTGTGACATTATGCATAAATAATCTGTGCTAATTATTTTTTCTAAATAACCTTTCAAAATGAATGACGCCCACAACACTTAAATATGAAGGCCAATAAATTATTATTTTAACAAAACATAGTGTTTTCTTGGTTTCATTTGCAGATACCTGCCTTATTTTTTATTTCTTTTCAAATAGGTGCTTCACCATTTCATTCCTTCTCTTTTATCATTAGAAATCTACAGCTTTAAAACAATTTTCTCCTAGAAAATGCAAATATGGTCCTTTGTAGTAAGAAGTTGTATTATATATGCAGCATGTAACTTTGAAAACTTTAGTTAGAGTAGCAAAGCAAGCTGTCAGACATTTCAGTAATTGAATTTCCTTGAGAACTGCCTTTGTTTGTCAGCTCTGACTTTGCTGTCAAAAGAAAAGAAAATAGCCAGGGAATTCATCTGAGATAACACCAGGGGTATTTTGATAATGCCAAGACACAAACATTAAGTGTTTTCTCAGGAGATATTCTGTACTTGAGTTGCCCACTCCAAGTTAAGTTTAGCCTTGAGTCATTAGTATCTGATGCTGAGTTCTAAGAAATTGTTAATGACCTATCAAACAGTGATTCAAAGGAGTCTTCCCCTCCATATTAAGATGCAAAATACTATTTTGTAAAAGCCCAATATACTTTTTGTCAATTATTTCATAACCGCTATTCATCTTTTTATAGCTTTCTCACTTGGGATGCATGAAAAATATTCAATAGTTAATTAGCAAAAGGAAGTCCAAATCATGAAGGGAAGGGGAGGGATCCAAAGGAAAAAAGAAAAAAAAAGTAGCAATAAAATTAATAGCATACTCTCTGGTTTTTTTACCAGAAAATATTAATCAGATCCCTCTGGGGGATCTGACTAGCATTCATTTTTTTTCTCCATAATCAACTTCAAAAATATTCTGTTTTAGATTTTCCCCTTTGGCCTTTGCTTTTCTCCAAAGGATGTGAATGTATGACACACAGTTCCCCTATCCCTACACACTAAGAATTTTAGCAGTGGCACTGAAAGTTTTAATTTCCTTCAGAAATAATACAACTGGAATCTTCTAGTATTTTCATAATGCTTTGTTCTATTTGAAAATATCAAAAAAGAACAAATGGCTTCATAAAACAAGGGACTTAAACTGAAAACCTGCATCAAAGATGTGGGAACTCATAACGCTCATTTATATTCATATAAAATATTGTACTTTATTCCTAAATTATCTGACAGTAGCTTCTTGAGTGTCTCAAAGGAAGGTGTTTCTTTCCCTTTCTGTTATTTGAAGGGATTACATCACAGAAACTGCAGAAACCAGGCCATGCAGAAAAACAGTCCGGACATTAAGAAATACTAATATTCTTTTTACAATTCTAGACTACACATCAATTTCTCATCCAAACTCTTAACAATAACCCAGCCCAGAAGAGAATCAATAGAAGTAAATAAATTAGATCAACTTGAATAATATTCAGAGTACTGTGTAACTTTCATCTTTAATTCCATTCCATTGATGATCATGTTTTGTCAAGCTAATTTTGCTTTTTTTCATATCTAATACCAGAGGAGAACAGGATTGGATGTTACTATTTTCTTTCTTTTTATGGACAAAAATGAGGAATATATGGATACTCTTAAGGAAAAGGAAGAGGAGATGCTGATTAGAAACCATCAGGCAATAGATGCAAGAGTCTGTGGTGATGATCAAAGACACAAACTTTGGAAAGACCTGTCCTAACAGATTTAGCAGTTCAACGTGTTATGTAGCTTTATAATAAAATAGATTTAACTCATCTGGTCATGTTTTCTGTCTGGTTTATCTAGGAGGGAAGACATTCTTTGGCGATGGATATTTCATCTGACTCTAAGAGTTTGGAAATCTGGCTTTTTGCTTCTGGGATGCTGTTCCATAGGTGTTCAGTGACATTGCATTGTACACCTACATGCACAATTTACTATTAATTAGGAGAAATATTATTCTGTGTCCACTGTTATTCAGAAAGTTATTAAGAAAATAATATCAACCTATTTTAACATTACAGATATTACATCCATCAATTATGATTAATACTATACAAGTAGAGTCAGAGCAGTTTTCTTTAGTCAAATTAATCTACAATCCTATTTATCAAGAAACAAGTGCACTTGAACTCCATGAATATGGACTTTGGGTACAATGATAGGACTATGTTGGTAGCTGTATACATTTCTGATTTTTTTTCTTTAAAAAAAATTGCTCCAGAATTCAGAGGTGTGAGCATTACACCTGTATGCAACTGTTCAAAGGAGCAATATCCTTTTCTGGATTGTGCAGAAGCATCAAAGAGCAAATATATGCTCCTGGAAAAAGTTGTTTTAAAGTGTACACAGATGCTATATTTGCATCCCAAAATCACCCAAAGCACTTTTGGGAACCAAATCTAAAGTGTTGTTGAGACCCACAACATACTTAGGATATGCATGTCAACGCAAAATACAAAGTCTAGCCTTTAGCTAAAGAAATGAGCAAAAGAATCTCTCATTTTTGCAGTGTTTGCATTTTAGAGATTAATATTACTTAGTAATTAACTTAGAGAAATATTTATAGAAATACAATCCAATTTTGCAGAAGGACTATTAAAAATATTGGGCAAGTTAGATGTTCAGTGAATGCATGCATGTGAATGATTATTAAATGCATATGGGCAGAAAGAAAATTTCTACAAGAGTAGAATATAGTTTATCATAAATCAGATTAGTGGTTTTAAAAAAAGAAAAATTGGAAAAGTTTAAAGAGGATTTAGTTTATGTAAATAACTTTTATGATAGCTATGTTTGTATGTAAGAGATAAAGACAGAAAATGGCAAACAAATTTTAACAAAATGTGGACCAGAGTCAATAATTGTGAAAGATGTTTATTGCTAGAGGATCTTTCAATCTTCAGAAACAATATGCATCAGTAGAGTTTTATAGCTAATACAATTAACCATGTATAAAGTTCAGTAATTACATTGTAATGTTTGGAAAGTATACTGTAGAATCCCTTGAAGTCAGTTCTGAGTCCTTACTATAAAAAAGAACTACATAAAACGATTTCCCTATAACCAGTCCTTAAAGATCAATTACCTATTTGAGAAAATACTTCAGTTTTCAGAAAATTAAAACTAATTATATTATTGAAATTAATTCAGAATACTGTTCTGAGTCAGATGTATGAATCAATTCAAAAAATGAACACAAGCTGATTTTTGTTCCACGAGGTTTTTGAATCAGGCCAATTTGAATTATTGACTGTGCATGTGGGAAAAACCAACTGATTGGTGTAAATAAATCCAATTCTATTCAGA
Organism: Laticauda laticaudata; assembly: GCA_004320025.1. Classification (NCBI taxonomy): domain Eukaryota; kingdom Metazoa; phylum Chordata; class Lepidosauria; order Squamata; family Elapidae; genus Laticauda; species Laticauda laticaudata. The sequence goes on from BHFT01079215.1 coordinate 6,415, forward strand.
ATTCTCTAGCAATATTACTAGAGGTCATTTTTCCTCTGTCCCCACAGTCATTTATTGTGCTGACTAGTAATTCTCAATTTACAGTCACAACTGGAACTCAAATTTTGTTCACCAGGTGATGTAAGATAGTAAAAGACTGTAAAGCAAATGTCATGTGACTGCATGTCATCTTTAATGTAAGCTTATCATTTATAGCTGAGCACCATCTCAAACCAAACCATTCCAGGCTTGATCTCTCCCAGTCCCGAATCTCATTAAAATGAAATATAGCATCCAATTAACCCCACCCAACTATTTTCTCCCCTCTGTCCAGGGGTAGGATTCAAATTTTTTAACAACTGGTTCTGTCGGCGTGGTTTGGTGGTCATGTTATAGGCTGGGCATGGCCAACTCAATATCACTCACATCGAGGCAAACATCTCCTTGCCTGGCCTCTCATGACTGTGGGGATGCTGCAAAAGTCGTAAGTGTGAAAAATGGTCATAAGTCCATTTTTTCAGTGCCATTGTAACTTTCAATGGTCACTCCACACAAGCAAAGTACCAGCAAAGGAGGGGGAAAAAACTTCAGAGACATTCCTGAGACAGGAAGTCTAGCCCTGCCAAGAATGTAATAAGGATTAACAGAGCGGCAGTTTCTGTAAGCAACACCAGAATGTTTCCTTCCTGTCTTCCTTACAGGATTAGGCCAGTAGTTTCTTCTAACAACCAGTTCTCTGAACTGTCTAGAATGTTAACAACTGGTTCTAGTGAATAGGTGTGAACTGGTAGAACCCACCCCTGCCTATGTCCTTTTGATCTCCTTTTATCCAACCTTGTCAGGCAGCAAGCAGTTCCAGAATTGCATAGCACCAGAACTGCTTGCTATGAGCCAGGAAGCTACAGCCATCCCAGTCAAATTCCAGTTGCTCTAACCATCCTAAGAGCCATGTTACCTTGTATTCTACTGTCCCAGCTTTTTTTCACTGCCATCTTCTTGCTCCCACTGCTGACATAAGGTATGAATAGCCTGGCTGCTGGATTGTTTAGGGCTGGCTTTCTGTGGCAAAAAAGGAAATAGCAGCTTCAAGCACCATACCCCCATCCCTTTACACCAGAGGTGGTATTCAGCAGGTTCTGAAGAATGGTGGCATATACCATCTCTGACTGGCTCTGCCCCGATTTATTCTCCAATCAGCATGGCTGGCTAAGGAACTCTGGTAGTTGAAGACCATAAATCTTAAAGTTGCCACATTTTGAGATCCCTGGCCTAAAGTTTTGGTCCCATCTGATTTTTCTACTCTTCATCATTATTTTAAAAAGCTGTTTTACTGTTTAATTGGATATTTTTATAAATCTTTGTAGGTTTGCTTAATGAAATATCAATAGCAACCCTTACAATATGAGACAAGAATGTAGACATAATGGTGAGATAGATGTCTTAAACTGATTCTTTACCAAGCTTGATTCATATAGACTTCTTTCTAAGGAATTCTGTTGAGATTATGGGTTACAAGAACTCTAGCAGCTCAGTTAATTTAAATTTTGAACTAATATACTACTATCAAAGCATTGGTAAATAATTTATGATTTTCTTTCTAATAGACCTTCTAACAGACTCTAATAGATTCACAAGGATGGGTTTCTTCAGTGATATCAATGATGTGGTTTATTATTTCCATAATACTAATCTGAATCTTTATGATGCTGGAAATCAACTATTAAACATAGTGTCTTATCCTATTATATGATTGAACTTTATAGATTTCTGTTTAAATCTGTTTTTTAATTACATGAATATAGTTACAGTATAAAGAGATAAAAAGCAGAAATTTAAAAACAAAGACAAAAGTTACTAGAGAGAAAATTTGATGGTACAAAATAGACAAAATATTTTTGGGTTAAAGAATTAAATATTAGAAAAGTGGATTACTTTTTATCATGTGTATCCCACTGTATAACTACATTTCCCTGCTTGAGTCTCTCTTTTATACTGTGTATTGGAGAGAAAAATTGTAAGAAAGAATAAAAAGTACTTTGTCTACAAAACTATAGATATCTGATACAATGGCATATATTACATGTGCCAAAGAGCTGACATAACTTATAACTTGTTTATCTGAAGCCCTGAATGGTCCTCAAGAGCAGTCTTTGATGCCCAAGGACAACTCAGCAAAATCCAACTGAATCCAATCATTTTCTTGCTTACACCTAATGGACAGAATCTTGCCAAATTAAACCTTTCTAACATACTAGATACATGCTGAAAGATTCTAGAATTAGAGTAACTGTATTCTCCCTGAAAAATATATGTATTGCCAAAACTCTTTCCACCAGTTCTCCAGATGCACATTCTATCACACAGTACCATGTTGAACATGTTGTGGTAGTCCAAATGCGAGAACAGGAAGGCATGGTGCAGGAATGGAAGCATCTGGCACACAACCAGAAGGTATATAAAGTTGTATATAACATTAATATCACCAAACTCCAAAGATCTTTAATCTTGCCATCACATTTTGTTTTCAATTTGTGTAATTTACACAGTGCAAGTACAAAAATTAAAACATATTTTACATAAAGAAATGTAAATTTAGATGCTACTAAAGTTCAGGTTATACCTTTAATTTGCCAACCATATAATTCTGATTATGAGGATTAACTCAATACATATAACTTATCAGAAGATGAACTATATCTTATTAAAGGATCAGATGTATTAATAAGAAATTACATGATTTGGCTACCAAGCTAATTCTATAAACCACTGAAATTTAACATGCTATGTACAATTATATTTACAATGGTAAAATAAAGTGTATTTAAGTATTTGAAAGAAGAAGAACTCAATTTTATTATGTGAGTTAGTATTTAAAGGAGCCTGGTTTTGTTCTTAAAATATATTTCCCTTATGAATAGGGTTGCATACTCATGATCATATTTAACGGTTGCAGATAGTTTTGTTTTAGCTTTTTGACATACAGGATTTCTTCAAAGTAATTAGCTTTACAATTAAATGACAAAAATGAATGTATGCTTTCCAAGTTTATGTAAATCATAACAGAAAGAGCTTTAAAATGGATTTAGTAAGCCTCCTGGCTCAAATAATTGGATTTTCCTGATGCAGACTCCTTTGTTAATATTGGAAGTGCCAAGAAAGCACCAGAGCAGAAGGATAAAGAACTTGATTAATACAATAAAGAATAAAGTATATAAATATAGTTTATTTGGCCTTGACTTTGTTGGGTTAAAGAACATTATTTTTTCAGATAATTCTGTTGTGACTCTATCTTTAAGAATATTATTTCCAATATACATTACATGTAACAGTATCCTGTATGCAAACAGGATTTGCATAAGACCTTTTGTTAACCTGAAATGGAAGTTGTTTCTTTATTAATAAAAAGAGTCTTTACTAGCATTATAATCTCCTGTATGGGATTAAGGAAGCAAAACCTTCAAGAAAGCAGGTGCAGCTGATTAAAGAAGGTTGGGATTCAAATTGCTGCTTTTTGTATCAACTAATTCCATAGTGACCTTTAAGATTTGCACAAGAAAAAGTAACAATAAGTAGCTCAACTCTAATTACCCATTCTAATCATATCATTAGAAATATGTTTCAGAAGTCAAAGCAGACTAATGGTAGTAATAATAATATCCTGCTTCTCAAATTAAGTTAAATGCATTGAAAAACACAATTATTTCTTAGTTATGAGAAACACACTTTATATGAAGCCATTATAATGTTTGCTTAGTTATAATGTGTTAATACAGTCATTTTGTATACAAACCATAGTTTAAGGCATGTAGTGTGAATTCCAGCATGTAGAATTCAGTATTATGGCTTATGCAAACCAAGACTTAGCATTAGGCCTGAATCCAGCCAGTATGTAATGCAAGCGTACAAATGAAACTAACTTGCATTCATTTTATTTCTATATTAAATATAAATGAAACCAAGAATCCTAGAAATATTTTTGATAAATATGGATCTAATATGATCCATATTCATAATATTTGAGCCCTATTTATTTCAATGGAAAGCATTAACCAAAAGATTAACTTTGTCCAACTGAAACCAATGATATTTAGGACTGCTTGAGGATGACAGGCAATTGCAAATATTATATTTAACAATACTTTGTGTTCTGTTCGGAAATAAGGTGCACGAGACCGGGTTCTAACAAGCAGCTCTTTATTTAAACAGTAAAGTAACTGGAAATAGAACATTAGCTCAAGCCGCGGCAGCCCTTTTTATCGCGGCTTGCTTGCAGTTTGTGGCCAATGACCGTTCTTTGAGTGCTCCCACCATTCGGTGGGCCAATCAGAATGGCTCTTAAGTAACCAATCCGAGAACGGCCTTTTTGGCCAATCAGATCGAGGTATTTGGAGTCTACCATACACAACACCCTTCCCCACTTGGTTTTGTCCAACGTGCGTAATGTAGCCACACAGGTAGGTGGGGCTTTTGCAAGTCCTGATGGACCTGCACAGCTCAGTTTCAGCGTGGTCCTCAAGCGGTTTGGACAGGATCGCTTTTTTTTGCGACTTCTCCATGGAACCTCCTGGAAGGGTGAGTCAGTCTTGCCGCTCCCGCCTGGGTTTCTCGGGCCAGTTGAGGTGGCTCCACCACTCCCTCCTGGTTCGTCTGGGCTGGTCAAGCTGGCCTGGCTGTCTCCTTGCAGGAAAGCCTCGCCTCGTTATTCTGCTCCTGGACTTCTTCTCTGGAGGTCATCTAACTGTGAGTACTCTTTTTGTTTTCTTTGAGTTTCTTGTAGTGATTCTTGTCCTGTTATTGGAGGTTCATCTCTCCCTTTTTTATTATTTTGTGTTCCCCTCCCTCCTTGGTTGTTTTTGGTTCATTTATTTGTGGCGCTGGTGTGGTGTTGTGTTCTAGTGTTCAAGAGCGAAGCTAGTCGATGTGCCGCTTCCATGTTCTACTGTCATCCAAAACAAGTCGGTAAGACTGGGAGCCTGTGATTTGGGTAATTGTGGCTGGAAGACATAATGGGTCCGCGGTAAGGTTTTTGGTGTAGACTAAATCTCCGATTTCAAATGAGCGGTATTTACTGGAGGAGTCAGGGGGTTTGTCCCAGGTATAGGTGGGGTGCAGTCTATCGAG
>BHFT01079218.1:0-10591 GCA_004320025.1 Laticauda laticaudata
CCCCGAAATTTTGCTTGTCCGCTGTGTCCTTTATGCATACGTTTTGCATCCGTCGGCCAGTGGGACCGGGCCTTAAAATCTTGCCTTTGCTGTTAGATGATATTTAAAAAGAAAACTGCAATCTATACAATGTACTCATAGCCTTTTTGTATATTTGTGATCACACAAACAATGATCAGTTAAAGGAATTGTGTTAATTGAAGCTCAAATGTATATGAGAAATATTAGTTTAGCAGGTGCACAGTTCAATAAAACATTATTCAGGGTTTGAAAATGGAGGGAAGGGGAGGGAGGGAGGGAGAGAAGGAAAGGAAGAAAGGAAGGATTATTATTTTTTTTGAATAGGAAATACTTTCAAATAAAGATATGAATTGTTTCTTTCTGTAACCCAGCTACATTTTAATATTTAAATTGTTTAAATATTTAAATTAAATTTAATATTTAAAATGTAACCCAGCTACACTTTATCATCTTTGTAATTTTGTTGATCAAATAGTAATCTCATTGATGAACTCACCTGGTAAATACACATCATAGGACAAAGTTATTTGAGAGTAACATGTTCACAGAGTTAGCCCACTCTGGCTCTCTTTAATTAAACAACATTATCTGTTGGGAAAAAAGTATACCCAAAAAGTATACCTTCTCTATCATAATGGGTGCCTTTTGGAATAAGGTATACCCCTGAAATCCATGTGCTGCCATCCTGTTAGACTTCAAAGCCTTGTGTGATTTGGATGAGGGGCCTTGTTGGATATGTCTCTTGTTTTTTTTATGTTTGTTAGCATGTTGTGCCTGGATCCCATCTTGGTTTTATTATAGTTTGGGTATTAATGTTACTATTTGAGGATTCACATAGGGTCAGTTAAATTACTAGAGCCTAAATTGAATTGAATAAATAAATAAAATTTGAAGTCTTCTAGAACTCTGGGGAGAAAGTACTTTCTCCCATTGTTAGAGTGATATTTCTCTGATCGAATCTTGGATGTTTGAACAAAGCATTGAACAAAACAACAAAGCTCATCCTTTTTTGGACAATTGTGTACACAGTTTTATCAAAAGTGCTAGAAGAATTCATGAAACAGTTTCTGCTTCATAACACTGAAGCAAGTGGAATAAATTAAAATTAATAATTTAAACATGTAGAACATAATTTAGAGTACTTTAGCTAGAAATATTAGACCCTGGTTATTGAAGAAAGCAAGTTTGGTGCAATGATTAAAAGAAGTAGACTAGAAACCAAGAGACTATGTGTTCTACTCCTGCTTGAGGGATAATGCCAGCTGGGCAACTTTGGCCAATCCTACTCTCTCAGTTCTAGGAAGAAGGCAAGGACAAACCACTTCTGAAAATTTTGCCAAGAAAACTGCAAGGGCTTGTCCAGACAGTTGCTTGTAGCCAAGATTGACTCAAAGAAACAACAAAGTTATTATATTTTTATTCTATTTATTCAGTGCATTGTTGTTTCTGTAATTGGTTGGCTTTGCGCATATTAATTTAAAAGAAAGAAGAAAAAAAATCTAACACAAACAGCTTTGTCTCATTATTAGCATTGTTATTGATTCATTTTGAAGTATGCATGGACCTTTTGGAGTCTTTCTTGTGAAAGAATGTGAGGTTTATTTATATGTAATATACCTGCTTCTTTTTGCTGTTCAGATCAGTGCTAACTGTTGCTTGTGAACAGACGGAAGTGCTGCTATTTGATCCCATTTCTTCAAAGCACATCAAAACCCTTTCCACTGCTCATGAGGACTGTGTAAATAATATCAGGTTAGTCTCCTGGGAAGTGAAAATCAGTTGCCAATGATTAAAATTTCAAAGCCTGCGTTGTTCAACTGCAAAAGTAGTGAAGGATGAAGTTGTAATGTTATCCAAAGTAGTTGTCATTCAAAATGTTTGTGTTCAGCTCCTGCCAGTTTTCCCTCCTAACCAAGGAGATCATAAACCAGATTAATAATTACAGTGTTCAAAAACCATGGCAATAGGAATGAATTGAAGACAGATGTAATTCCAAATGGAAAATGAGGATCCAAAGAAAAATATATGACAACATAATTTGAAAACTTAATTTCAAATTTGACTGAACACATTTCTTTGTTAGTAACTAGCGAACATTGATTAAAATGAATACATACACAAGCTAATAATTGAACATGATATAATCATTTAGTCATTTAAAATTTGTGTTTCTTTTCAAATGAGGCATTTTTTCATGGATTGTGAAATGACAAAGTAATGGTACCTCTCATACATTCTTACTAAATAAGCCAAATGTAAAATTGGCTACCTTAGAAAGCTTCTTCTGATATTTCTTAAAATAGCAGGTCCTCAAATTCTCACTTCAAGCACTACAGCCCACTTTTGAGATCTGCTTTAGTCTTTCAGATGCTCTAAAAGCACTAAACTGATACTACTCTATATGATGTAATTATATTTTGGAATCAATGCAGGGTAACATTTAGTATTATGATTTAGTGATGTTTGCTATGAACTTGATTGCGTTAATGAGATCCTGTCCCTTTCCATTCATTTTTTTTATACTTGTAGGTTTCTTGATAACAGATTATTTGCAACTTGCTCTGATGATACTACCGTAGCACTATGGGATCTGAGGAAGCTAGATTCAAAAGTGTGCACTTTACATGGTCACACCAGCTGGGTGAAGAATATTGAATATGATACCAACACAAGACTCCTAGTAACATCAGGATTTGATGGAAATGTCATCATTTGGGATACCAACAGGTAAATAATTGATCCCTTTCTTCATTTAGAAGTACTGAAATGACAACACTTCCTTTTTAATACAACAACACTGCCTTTTAGTATCTTACCTGAAAACCTGCTTGCTGCATGAAAATAGAGTGGGTGTACTTTGAGTTTATTGGTTCATGTCTTAGTGTTGTGCAGATATAAGTCAAAGTTCATTCCCTATCATACTTTATTCTTTCCTTTCCCCTTTATTGTAAGGTCAACAAACTGTCATAACTGAAATTACCATAATGCTTCTGCAAATTGTCCACTTAGAGCCAAGCTTGGAGCAGAATCTTGAAATATTTTTAAGATTTAGTAGATGTGTAAGAATGATCACATCAAAACTTTACTATGACCATAAAACCAGCAGTTTTATTCAGGGGTGGGCTGCTGGGGGTTTCTGTGCAATTTGGAGAATCCCCCCCAAATCCCACTCCTGGGTAGCCCTGCCCACCCTCCCAGGAGTCCCCCTGCATCCTGTTTTGGATGCAGATATGTGCAGGGCGCGTGCAGGGTGAAAAATGGGCCTCCTGGAAATTTGGGAAGGCCAGATAAGAGCCTGTTTCTGGCTTCCAGAGAGCCTCCAGAGCCCAGGAAAGCCGTTTTCACCCTCCTGGAAGCTCGAGGAAAGCCTCTGGAGCCCGGGTAGAGCAAAAAGCCACTCCCCCCGGTGCAGGAGGACGACGAGGCCATGCCCACAATGGCCATGCCCACCCATCAGCCGGGCAGAGAACCCCTTGCTAAAATTTTTAAAGCCCACCCCTGGTTTTATTTATAAAAAATNGGCCATGCCCACAATGGCCATGCCCACCCATCAGCCGGGCAGAGAACCCCTTGCTAAAATTTTTGAAGCCCACCCCTGGTTTTATTTATAAAAAATAAAACAGATATGGAGAATTAGAACTTTTATACTGAAACCAATCAGGTGTTTTGAGCAGCCATGATATGTCACCACTGCACAATATCCCAGTGCTTTACATCAGAACATACAATATTGGTGGATTAGAGTACGGGAATATCTTCTAGATTTGGAATATCTGCCACATGTTGTCTTACTTTACAAGCAGCAATGTAATACTGGGTCATGGCAACTGCTGTTTCTTTGAAGTGTGCTTTCCTCTGCTTGGGTACTGCACATGAGACTCTGCCAGCAACCCATGAAACATAGCAAAGTCCTGCTGCTTGTTTGAAGCTGTAGAGCAGATGCTTTGGAGCTCGAGTTGAATGAGGAAAGATGAATGATATTCTTTAAGAGAAATACTATCTCAAACATAGGATTAAACATTTGGGTTCTTAAAACTATGCAATAATAATTCCTGTGGTTTGATGGGTACCTTTCCTTAGGTGCACAGAAGATGGTTGTCCTCACAAGAAGTTCTTTCACACCCGCTTTCTCATGCGCATGAGATTGACTCCAGACTGCTCCAAAATGCTGATCTCCACTTCTTCTGGGTATCTTCTCATCTTGCATGATCTCGATTTGACCAAATCTTTAGAAGTTGTCAGTTATCCCATTCTGAGAGCCAGAAGAACCACATCAAATTCTGGCAAGTCTTGGCATTTTGTTAATATTACCCCTGTTGTGCCTATATTGTTCCTAGATCTTGTGAGATAATAGATGGCATTGGATAGATAGCATTGTATGCAAGAAGTAAATTAACTTGAAAAGCCTGTATGGTATATATTGCAAAAGGTTAGTAGGATGAAGGACAAAAAGCGATAGCACTTAGACTTATATGCCACTTCACAAAGCTCTACAGCTCTCTGAGCGGTTTTACAGAGTCAGCATATTACCCCCAATAATCTGTGTTCCTATTTTACCGATCTTGGAAGGATGGAAGGCTGAGTCAACCATGAGCCTAGTGAGATTTGAACTGCCAAATTGCAGGCAGCTGGCAGGCAACAGAAGTAGCCTGCAGTACTCTGTTCTAACCACTGTGCCACCTCTACTCTTGTGCTGAAAGTTCATTTATAGTATTATTTTGCACATACTGAATTTATGGCTTCATTTGTACACCATAGTAAAATAATTTCAGTGTATGAATTTAGCCTCTGGTAATTTTGAAAGCATTGTTTTATGACATCTTTGTGTCTATTTCTAACTGAATTAGTTGCCATAGGATGACTAAAACATTTGAGAAATAAACTGCATTAGTGTTCTTTCTCTTATAATAAACTACCATCCCATGTTCATACATGTTAATAAATCTGGATGGAGGCCACTTACGGTCTGTTAGCCTTGCCTCTTTTTATGAAGAGGTGGCAGTGCTTTTGAGTGGCATGTGAACTACTGTGATGCCTATTCTTTTTGTGACTTTTTATGCTGAATGGAACCAGCCTAATGTTTTTGCATGGTAGCTTTTTCTGGAAGAATGCCAGTTAGGGGAGTTGCCTTATGGGTATGTTCTGCTAAAACTGATCTTGCAATAACAAGATTATTTTCAGGAGGATGAGATTCCAAGGAAAATAATCTGTAAACTATTAATTTCTCCTATGAGCTGCTCAGAGCATCCAGTAGTGGGAGGTGCTTAGTCTCCGCATTCACAGGCTGAGCTTGAGAACGCTCACAGGAACGCTCCTCCTCCACCACGTGACGACTCCTCAGCGTTTCCTAGTTTTTGCTCAGCCTCATGCGAGACAGGCAGTGCTTTGGATGGTTCCTTGACCGAAACAAGAATATTAACAGGTTTGATTGCAGTTCGGTTTTCCTTTGTTTTTTTCCTTTGTCTTTAGCCTTCAATCCTTATCAGTCTGAGAGTCCGATTTAAGGGAAGCGCTGTTCATGCCCTCCCCCCCCCCAAAAAAAAGGTGGTGGGAGGCTTTTGGAGCTGTCTGCTCCACCTCCCCACAGCCAAAATTTTTCTTACCTCTGCCAGTTTGATTGCTGCTATGTCTTCATTCTGTTTGCTTGCTAGAGGCTTGATGTTTCATTTTAAAAGTTTGTATCACCCCTACCCCCCCCCCCCCGAACGCCATTTCTTCAGTGGGGAAATTAATTAGTATTTAATTCCCCTTTCTTCTCCCACCGTTCTGTTGTTGAGAGCTCAGGCTTCGTTTGAGCTCTGGCTTGGTTTGCAAGGCGGGAAGCTGCTGCTGAAAGCGCGTGAAAAAACTAACTGCTGGAGGCCATCTTGAGTGCCACCGTGGCTGCGCGCCTTGTTTGTCTTTCCTGAGCTGTGTGAGGTATTTCTCCTCGAAGCAACAGAATCCCTTCAGGATTCTGAGAGCTGTCTTACCCTTGTTTTGGCTACCTGCACTCGAGGATAATTAATTCGCTTTTTAAAAATTGTTGACTTAACCCTCACAGACTTATTCTCAGTGGCACACACCGCCTGTGCAGGGAAGTTGCTGAAGGCCCTTATAATAATCATTCCGGGCCTTAGGCGTTCGCTATGTGCTAATTGGATTACTCATTAATATTGGTTGTTCTATTATTAATATTGGAAATACATATATCACTATTCATCTAGGAGCAATTACAAACCAATTATAGCATAATATTATAATAATTATTACAATCATACTAATCACTCATGATAACAAACTACTTAACAGTGTCATATTTTAATTTTCAATAAAATATTATTACTGAGATACGACTTATTATATATATATAGACACCAGTAAAATAAAAAGAATAAGTAAAATAAAAGGGGGCAATAAGAACTTTATCAGGGCAACCATTTTTGACTCAGATCAGACCCTGGGCGTGCCACCCGCCTTGTACACAGATTTATATCAACTGCTGTTATTCTAATTTCAATCAAAATGGCAGATGGTAGCACCTCTCAGGCACCTTGCTTGAAGGCAAAAGCCAAATCAAACACAGTGGAAATTCTAAAGCCTCAGAAAGGATGCCTGAAGGCGCCATAAGGCCTTACAAAAGCAAATAGACAGGCATTTCTCGAGAGTCCATGCTGTATCTCAGTGGTGCCCTCTCTTCCAGTCCGTCAGTTTCTTCACACTCTCTCCTCTAGATCTCCCCTTTCATCCAAGATGCAGCTTAACTCCACAAGGATAACAGGCCCAAGTTGTCTGGAACACCAACCAGAACGGGCCCCTGAAGCCACATTCACTCCACAGCCGCTGGTTTTCGCCAGGGTGACAGCTTCATTGAGGAGGTTCCAGAGAGGATGAAAGCCTGGATGGAGATGGCTATTCGCCAAGGGATTGCATTGGGGCTTCAACATGCGCGGTAATGTCCAGACCTTACCCTATAAGCTACTGACCAAGAGCCCCAACCACTCAGGTCACTGACCAGGTCGGAACAACACCAGGCCCAGGTACATTTACAGGGGGAGACCCCTCTCCAAGGCTGGAGGAGGAGAAGAAAGTAATCAAATCTTTCAAATGCCAAGTCTGAAGTGGGATAAAGTATGATAGCGAGCCCCTGTCAGAGGCAGACCCCCTAAAAGGGGAAATGTCTGAGGATGAAGGTCTTATTCCTGACCAGCCTGCTTTTACAGGCTTATTTCGGCCACAGCTTTTCAAATCTTTTCTGTTTAAGGCAAAGAACATTGCAGGCCTAAACAAGCCAAAACCTTCTGACACTACTGACCTTCAGGGTGGGAACATGACAACACGGGATGGGAAACAGCCCCAGGGGAACCCGATACACCGCGCCAGATTCTGGTGCGATAGCCTCCGTCAAGACACCGCATGTCGAGCCTATAACCATGATATTAGTGCTTCGCTACGTCACACAGTAATCCTGCCAGTCCCACCCCATATTTTCAGACTCCTCGTGCAGAAGACAGTGGGCTTATTCACCTCCCTAACTGGACCCATGACAGAAATTCTCAACTGGGACCCTGATTTTGTCAAAAGTTACTGGGGACTCCCAAAGGTAGACGAGCCCTATTAGTGGGCTTTAGCGTTCCCCCTCTATCCCAGTGAGGCACGTGGAGGGCCTTTAAAGCCAGAGGAAACAAATGGGATCGGCCATAGCCCTACGGCAGAAGCTCATCAGTCTGAGCTGTGGTGCGATCAGATCAGCATGGCCGCCTTCCTTCTTTCAGCTGCACTCGTCGTCTCTTAGATGGCTTTTCATCTTTTGAAACATCATGTTCTCTCTTTCTAACATCATGGGCGCACCAAGAGACATCGCCAAACTGTACGCAGGCTGCTGAATTCTCTGCTGATGCCTATCTGTGCACTCAGTCCAATTACTCTCAGCGAAGCGGCTCATTACCTTGCAATGTCAACAGCGCGTCACTTGCTATGGTAAGGACCACTGCCAAGCCGATCTTCAACACAATTCCAAGGCTGCTCATCCCCCCAATTGCGGGAGATAGATCTCGTTTGGCTCTTCCCTGGAGTTCCACTACTAATTGAAACACGCAACAAGAAGACAAATCTCCCTTCCCTTTTTCGAAGTCAGTCATTTCAGAAGCCCCCAGTCCTTTCGAGGGGATCTCTTCTATCGATCTTTCTATCAGAGGATCCTCTTTCAGATATACCCAGATGACCGCCCAGCAGTTTATACCAGGACAACAACCAGATAGGTCCGACTCAGTTGGCATAGAAGCTAGGAAGGCCGTGGTCAGTCTCCAAAATCCTTTCGGAACAGGGAACAGGCCTTATCCGGCGACCAACTTAAAACTCCGGACCCACATTCCCCATTGGGGATGGTCTTAAGTTATTCGCTGACCAATGGGACTCCTCTACCTCTGACGCTCTCGTGGGTCAGATGATACGGTAGATTTTGGATCGCGCTGGGGAGATTTAACTTCGATCCACTCCCCCAACAATATCCTTTCATGTCAACCCTCCTTCGAGGGACCCAGTCAAGCGTAATTCTCATGGAATTCTGCGATCCAAACACCTACTGGATATACGAGTCATCCAACGTATAGTGAACCAACCAACAGGGCCAAAGTTTTTATTCACATTCTTTTCGTATGTGCCAAAAAATTCAAGGGGGTGCGATGAAGCGATATATTAATCCTTGAAACGCTCTCTCAAACTGTTTTCTTTAGACTCATATTCGCAAATTTTAAAATGCTATACCCTCCAAATCAATATGCAGTGGCATCAGGAAAGCGGATGTTGCCTCAATTGTCCCATAAGACTTGAACGGGAGGCTTACCTGCACATTGGCTATTCGGCCCTATAGTTTTCTGAGATTTTGCTACAACTAACACCACTTTTGAATATGTGGCCCTTCGCTCGGATTTAGCCTCTTGCCCCCAGGCACCTTCAACCAAGTGCCTCGCAGCGCTAGCTGCCCACCTCAGGGAACATTCCGGGTACGCCTCGAGTGTTCTTGCGATATTTTTGATGTTTATCTCCTTGTCTGCCCAGTCAGGTGCCAGTCATTAAACCACTCAACACATGTAGCTTCCCTACAAGGACATTTGGTTCTCAATAAATTGAGAAGAGTCGTAATTAACGATCCTCGACAGTTTACATCATTTTAGGGGCGGGTCGATGAGATAAGTGGAAGGGCTAAAAGTTATCGGTCACCCAGAAGACTAAATTCACGTATTCAAAAATGTGGTTAAGGAAATAGGGGTGCTTTTAAGATGTATGGTCCCTATTGGACTTAATCCATTTTCAAAATCACTTTTAGCTCACTATCCCGTGCGGCTCTAAAGTTCGTTAATCATTACCATAGCCCGGTCCACACTAGTATTCACCCTCGACTCTTCCGTGCTACGCGCATACCAGCGATGCGTCGCCGATAGACAACTCTCAAACACCAAAGTCAGTGTTCCGGTCCCAAGATTTTCAAATCTACTCTTTCCTCTCGGCTGGTCCAAAACTGCTGTTATCAAAAGATGGGCTGTCTTTCTCTAAGGAACCTCAGCACAGGCTCGACCATCAACCACAGAGTGCCGGTCTGTTTTGGGTATGCGGGACCTTCACGTCTCAGTCACTCATCAAACTCCTAAGGTCCGGATGTTGCCTCGTACATATGACATCATTGCTTGTGATGCGTAGTATATAATAACTGGCTGGAACTTTCTGCGCATTCACAGTCCACCTGCGATCCCTCTTCGGAATTTCTTCCCCTAGGGTATTCGCGATCAGCCATACTGATTACTGACAGAAATGTGTCTGTAACAGACCAAAGCTCACCTTAAAAACAAGCAGGGGGCACACAACGAAGCAGCTAATGCGGGAAGCGGAGCGCCTGTGTCGCTGGGCCGGGAGAATAAATACTTTCCATCAAAGCAGAACACATTTCGGTCTGTTTCGAATACACAGGCAATTGGCTAAGCAGGGCCACCATAGATCAGTCGGAGTGGCGCCTTCACGCATCCTGCTTCCAAGAAGGCGAAACGGTTCATTTGTCAGCCAGTGGTAGGACCTAATTTGCTTCCCCTGCTTAACACTCAGCTCCCGAGATTTTTCCAAGGTACCATACCAAGGGCGGAGAATTACATTTGCTCCGCTTGTCGTTGGCCCCCGGGGGTCCTGTATGGCAATTCCCTCCACTTTCACTGGTGTTCCCAAAGTTCATCCAGAAGTTACTAGACGAGAGAGCGGAATTACTTCTAGTAGCGCTTTTTGGCCCAGACGCCATGTGTTCGTGACCTCTGTAGCTTGGGTTAGCCCCCCCCCGGAGAATCCCATCAGACAGAATCTCATTAACTCAGGGGCCTCTTTCAACATCCAGATCCCAATTGTTACATTGCCGTCTGGTGAGGTTGAGCGGAGTGGTTTGAAAGGAGCGGAAAAGCTCTCCAACAGAGTTATCACACTACCTTAGCTGCCAGACACCCCTCAACAATTCGCATTTACAATGCCACATGTCAACTTTCTGCAAATGCTGTAGTAAGCTTTCAAATGATCGCTGCCTCTTCTCCTCTGTCGGCCCAGATTCTAGAAG
>BHFT01079220.1:0-16058 GCA_004320025.1 Laticauda laticaudata
GCAGTCAGCTGGCGGCAACAGCTGATGCCGTTTGACAGCTCCTTTTATAGCTGGCTGTCAAACGGCATCAACCAATGAGAGTGAAAACTGCAATTGAACGCAGCATCTTGTTCCCAGAGAGCCAATTGATGATGACTTTTTGTTTACGTTCTCTGCATTCTGTTCTCTATTTCAGATAATTTCACCAAATAAGGCTGAAGTTTTCTAACTGCCAGTGAGTACAAGGATACAGTGCCTCTGAATTTGTAAGTATTATACCTCATTTTTTGGCTATCATGACTCCCAGCAATTGACAGCCCTTGGATTATTTTTTAAAGTAAACAAATATTATCATAAATATTCATATATTTATGTTATCATAAGCTTATGATTTTTGATAATTCATATCTCAGTGTTATGAAGAAATATTTTCTTTAGTCTCTCCCAATTGTATAAAATTTTCAACTATGCTTTCAGGAATATTGTGTAAACAATGGAATAAATGACTAAACACCTTTAAAACTTTCAATTTTTATTTCTGGCTCTAAGTACACACATGTACACATCTATTGAGATAGATTAATATAGATGGATGCCAGTATATACAAAAACTTTTTTTCAGCTTTATTTTCCTTGTTTTCCTAATTTTGTCTAGTTATGTTTTTGCTGTAGTAGAAAGACCTTTTTTAAATTAAAGGCCCTTGTGCTTCCATGAATTACAAAAACTACAGATCATTTAGTATATGAAAAAGTAACAACACTGAAATATCAAGAACACAGATAACAAAAATGGATACTGTACGTTTATTTAGGTATAACTTTAAACAGATTGTCAAAAGCATGGTAGATTTCAGAACGTTTTCCATAATTCTGACACTGATTCAAGGATGACTAAAAACACATATCTATATTTCTGTTTTCTTTTTCAAATTCCTCAGTTGATTCTTAAAAACTTTTAATTGACTTAATAAGAAAAAGAAAGACTATCTGACTTTTATGGTTTGTCCATCATTAACACTTTGTAGGAAGAAGACCCTATTTTAGGAATCCAATCCAGATGATTGAGGACCTAAGTGGAGGGGGCAGGGCAGGGACAAGAATTCCGAAGCCACTTGAAGTTACCCCCAAAGCTTCAGTGCTATGATTTTTTTAATTCTGGATTTTCTTTTGTTTTCATTTAGAGAAGTTTTATTATATCTTTTTTTCTTACTTATTGTTATCTGCCCAGTGTTCATTTAAAAGTTATGAGGCATATACATTTTCTAAATAATTAAACATTTTAGAGTAGTATTTACATATTATTATCGGGCTGTATTTTAGATTTCTAGCTGTAAAAAAGAATCATACTTTGGACTTTTTTTCATGATGAAGCCTATATTTTGGTTTAACTTTATTCATCTGATAGCCAGTTGGTTAGAGTATAAGTAAATACATTCTTTAGAAGACCCAAGCTTTCTTTAACTTGCACATTTTCAGCATTTAGTTATCTTATTACAATGAGAATTGGGAGTAACCCAGTCTAGTTCTGCCTTCTTTCTAGTGATGCAGAGATAATTATTTCTCTAATGGTCTCATGTAACCTTCACACATTCTGTACCATTTTCTGATTTAAAACTATGATTAGTAGTTATATTAGATTTTTTTTAAAGTGCAAAATTAATAAATCTCAATAAAAATCAAACTATGTATGGTTATTTTAAATTCACATAATACTGAGTTCCACAAAGAAGTAATATGGAGTTTGTTTCTGCTAGAAAAAGGTGCACACCAATGGTGGGATTCAAAAATTTTTTACTACCAGTTCTGTGGGTGTGGCTTGGTGTGTGTGGCAGGGCAAGGATAGTGTAAAATCTCCAGTCAGTGGTGGTATTTACCAGTTCTCCGAATTACTCAAAAATTCTGCTACTGGTTCTCCAGAACTGGTCAGAACCTCCTGAATACTGCCTCTGGTGCACACACATTTTAGTGTATAAAAAATTACCAAAGTATCTGTAATTATATGCATGTATATCTGTGTGCACTTTCTATAAATATTCTATATCCTGCTTAAAGGTGAAATGCTACTTCAGTAAAGAATAACAGCCTTTGGTCCTCAGTATACCAATACCAATTCAAATGCTAATGGTTGGTCTCTGAAATGGTTTATAGGACTACAATTCTCTGGGTGGTATTTGGGGCATCAGCAGGAGTTTGGTTCTAAAGCCCAGTCCTAACTGCATTATTTATTCATCCTTTATAATCATTGTAATGATTCTGCTGAAGTGCAGAGATGATTGTAGTCATGTTTGATCACTTGTGCAATATGAACTAAATTATAAAAGATTGAGGATTATTTTTTTATTAATCACATTTTTATAACCATTCAAAGGGGATGCCATATTCCAGTATTCCAGTTCTATAGCACTGGTCCACAGAGCCCCTGGGCATCCATGATGTTATCACAGGCTTGAAGAAATATTATGATTTAAATCTTGAGTTAAGGTTCCAGTTCTACAGCACTGGTCCACAGACCCCCTAGGCGTCCATGATGTTATCACTCTCCACTCCTCTGGATTCTCCTGATATTGAATTATATTTATAAGAAGAGACATTCAAAAAATTGTATGTCCTTTTTATTGACCAAAATATAAAATGGGGCTCCATTAATTGTTATATTTCTCGAACAAGCTAAAAGGGACATGCTTTGTTTTGATTAACATGTTACATCTTTTGCTAAGTGAAAGCCCATTGTTCTTCTGAAATCATCATTTTTTAATGTGAATGATCATTGTTAATGTGAAGTATTATTTTAGAAAGAGGGCATAAGGACAACTGAATATTATAAAAATCAATTTTGGTGGCATAGATCAGTATAATTTAAAAGAGAAAGTTTGCAAGGCAGTTCTGGTCAAACACGAGGCTTGTTTTGGAAAATGGCTGGTTGTATTCTTTGATGAATTTATTATGTATGTTACTAATAGAAATGAATAGAATTATTATGTATGTTTAATTATGTATGTTCACATTCTTTATCTGCAAAACAATTATTGGGAGTGTCCCTCAAAATCTGGCTGAACTCTGATAGCTGGCAGGTACAGAAAGCCAAAATGTATGGGTGCCAATCTTATGTAATTGTGTTCTACAACTTCTGATCCACCCACAGCTGTTGTATTTAGCGAAGATGGGTAGGTGGAGAAAATTTTTCCCCTTCTCTGATTTCTTTCTAAACTTATGGTTAGTTATAAATGAACTATAAATTCATTTTGATATACTTTAGATAGAGCATTAGAAAAAAAAATCATCATTTGAATCACATCCGTAAGTTACTTATCTATTCCAAATTGCAGACTGAATAGTTGTTAATCCTTGTCATCCTTCCTGAGAAATTTGTAGCACTACCAAAAAAAGAGAACTTTTGTATCTAGCTACTTAATTTAAATTAAAATTGATATATTTAATTTAAAATTGATATGTTTGCCAATTCTATTGAAAAGTTTTGCTTTATTTATTATTTATTCTTGGCTCTATCCAGGCTAAGAATACGATACCAATAAGAAAGAGCAGACATCAGGAAACAGTTAAAAGGCTAGACATATTTGTCAGCCACACCATTACAGGTTAGTCCTTGACTTACAACCACAATTAAGTCCAACATTTTTATTGCTAAGTGAAATATTTTTAAGTAAATTTTGTTCCATCATAAATATGAGCCAGTTGCCAAGAGTCTGAATTCTGATCATGTGACCATGGGGATGCTGCAAAGGTTGTAAGTTTGAAAAATGGTCATAAATCATTTTTTTTGTGCCATTGTAACTTTGAATGATCACTAAATGAATTTTTGTAAGTTGAGGACAATTGTACTAAAAAGCCTGTTGATAATTTTCCTCATTCAATTCATCCATTTTAAATTATAAACATCTTTTCTGTCTGCATCATTTAAAATTAGGGGAGGAAAACAATTGGAAATTACATATTTGAATGTGAATTCTTTGTACAGAAAAACTAATAAAACAAGATTAGAATATCTTCTTGACATCACTAAACAGATTTTGCTGTACCAGAGTCAATTGAAATCAGTGATTCCTCACCAACCAAACATAGTGTAGCCCAGATACAAAAGTTTCCATTTTCATTCTGATATATCCAAAGGTTGTGTTCAAGGAGAAAGGCAAACACCTCACCAGATTATTACTCTAGGTTTAAATCCAATTACATTGCATTGTTTTGTATTGCGTTTGATGTGGTGGCCTATGAAAACACATGCAAAGTTAGGTATACATTACAGCTTTTCTTTTATTAGTCCCCCCCATATTACTAGGATCTTCAGGTTTTTGTGGTATACATTGTGATTTGTCTATAACTGTTTTGCCTAAATTGGGACATCTGCAGTGTGGAGGTGAAAATTCAATTGCAATTTGGTAACCATGACATCACAGCTCCATGATGTTTTTGTGCACACACACACACACACACACACACACACATACACACCATTCAGTGATAGCTATTACTACTTCAATAGAACATTCAGGACTGTGATCTTGATTTTTCTGATTCTCTCCCCCCTTTTTCCAAGCAGGCATCCTTGTTGGGAAGCATCAGCAACAATGTGCTGGAGAACTGTACTATTCCTCTGGAACAGTGACCCTGGAACAGCTATCCTCTGAAGAGTAGCCTAAAAATACCGCTGTATTTTATTTTTCAAGACAAAGTACCTAGGAATGAACTATAACAATTTTAAATTTTTTACCTATTTTCATTGTTCTATAATCATAAATGGAAGGTCATTATACAAAGTGCTCATGCCACATAGCTGAGTCTTGTAAACATGGTCATAGCTAAGTTGTGGTAGCAAGAAGGTTAGCATGCTTTCTTTAATTGCTGTGAAGTCAATTTGTTTCAGTTCAGGAGTTAGCTATTGTAAGAATCCCATGTCAATAATGCATGCTGTGAAAACAATATGTGGTGATGATAAAAGCAACTCTTCAGATGACATGGTGATGACAGAACTGTCTGGATATAACAGGTTGTTTTCAAAAAGGATACATCATAAGCATAAATAATATAGCTCATCTCTATTTTTTTTTTATCATCTATGTGAAATAAAATGTAATTATAACAAGATTTTTAGGTACCAGGTGGCTGGGATTTTCTATTCTACCAGGTGGTACTCGTGGATGTTTTCTGACTACACCATTTTATATTCATATATTTCAGTGAAAAAGTTATAATGTGCCCTTTGCAGAATGTTTACAAAGACCCAGTCTCTATCTTCATCATGTAGCCTTTGGCTATTCACTATGTCATCAATACAGAAGGTACATGATATTATTCACATAATTGGCTCCAGAAAATCACATATATTTTTTGCAAAAGTGAGATGTTTGTGAACCAAACAGGGGCTAGATGAAGGAATCTGTTGGCTGGGGTTTTTGGTGGATGAAGTAGAACCTTTTGGGGAACAGTTGAGAGAATATGTGCCAATGAGGGAAGTATATAAAGTAAATCAGATCTTCAAAGGAATTTAAATACTGAAATCTCTCCTCCCTTCATGGCATGTATTCCTATTTGAAGATCTTCATCACATCTCTTTGCAAAGTGGAAGGAAAGGAACCTTCTCAAGGTCATGCTAAATGAATGATTTCCTCCTCCAATAGCTTGATGCAGGAGATTAACATAATTAGCCTGTTCTATGCAAGTTCATTATTTGTTTATTTATTATTTGTTAAATTTATTTGCCACCTATCTAATCAATAGTTAATGAGAAAGAACCCAATGAGAATATAACAGTATAATTACCACAAAACAAAGATGGATGGGTACAGAGCAGAAAACAAGGAGGGGGATGGGGAGTCTGCCATGAACCTAGCAGCCCACCTCCAGTATGGAATTCTTTCTTTTGATCCCTTGGCCAACTAAGAAAACCAGGTCTTTAAGGCTCCTGCTGATTGATAAGAGGCCAGGACCAGATCTTAGGATAAGATGATCCAAAGATCAGATGTTGCAGCAGAGAAGGCTCCTCTTCTGGATGCCAACAGACAAAATTCTTTGACTGACAGGATCCAAAGTAGGCCCTCCCTGCTGACAGGAGTAGGATGGGTTTTTTCTAGTGGGATAAGGTAGTTCATCATAAATATGGAGAAATGAATCCATTTTTTGCATTTCTTGCTTCACAGCAGAAATGTGATGGGGCCTCTATAAAAATAAGTAATAGTCTTTTTCCTACTGCTGTCTTTCCTGTATGCTTCAAGTCTTTACTTATCCAATTCATATTAAATGAGCTTTGATACTGAACATTACAATATGAATCACTTGGGCCCTGTCTGAATTCAGCAGATTGGCCTTGGCTTTAACAATATCACCAACAAAATTCCCAAATGTTTTTAGAAAACCAGCCAGGTCTATCACACACAATTCCCAAATGTTTTTAGAAAACCAGCCAGGTCTATCACACACAATTTTGATTGGGCCTCCACTACACACACACAAATACACACAAAATAGCTATAAAATGATTCTTTGCTTTGATGTCAGCACCAGCTAGAAAGGATACCAAATTCAGTTCTGCTACATATATGACATAAGATACCCATATAGCCATTGTTTTCATCATAACTCTTAAATTCTGAATCACTTCTGATTCATTATGGACATCAAGATCCCCCAGTTTTTTATCATAAAATAATCCTGGTTAGTTTAGTTGGCCAAAATAATCCTGGTTAGTTTAGTTTTTAGAAAAAGTGATTCCAGTGCAGCAAAATTTTAATCCTTCTGTTCCTCTTTTTGTGGTAACTATCAGAAAAGCCCAGAAGCTGATTCATACTTGGTTAAATTACATCAAGTGCATATAGTACACTTCTGTGTTCATAGCATGTCATCATTATGAAGGGCAGAGAATGGTATTTTTAAAAGTCAATGTGGGCATCGCAATGGTAATATTGAACATTTGCCTATTTTCTTTTCTAGGGGAAACATTTCTGATTGGGTAGAATAAATGAAGTGAAGAATTTGGAGAATATTCTAGTCCTAGAACCTGATTCTATTCCTTGTTATTTTCTTTAAAATTGCCTGTGATTATTTGCTACAATTGCTTTGGTTTTTAAAATAAGTTTTGCTCCCTGCTGTTTCTTCTTTTTTTTTAAAGAGCAGAATATTTAGATATTGCCCTGCAAATAAAATTAGACACAGGCTGCCTAATGGCTGCCTATGTGAATACAAGTTATTTAGGGAGACATCTTCTGAAATATTTGATTTAAAGAGATACAGTATTGGGCACTGCAAGTATCAGGAAGTGCTGGAAAATAGGGCAAAATAAAATAGATCAATTTTTCCATTTTGAATATAATCTTCAGTTTACATATTTAAAAAAATATAAAATCAGGTTTTATTAATTCTAGGATGCCTCACTGAAAGTCAGTGCTATATTTTCTTTTGAACCAGTCTGGATCATTAACAAAAAGGATAAAAATCATATTTTCGATGATTTTTAGCAGAAAAGTGAAAATATACCTACTACATGTTTGGCTGAAATATTTCTGACAATTAATTGTAATAAAAATACATCCCAACCATTGTCTGGTTTATTGCACATCAGTAAAGCCCATAGAGCACAAATTCAAAAGCTTTCTATTAAGCACTTTCATGTTATCATATTAGCTATACATATGATGCTTTCCTGTTTCTCCTTTCATTGCTCTTTAATTTTATATTGAAAAAAATAATAATAAAAAATCATTCTACAAAACAAATGCAAAATGGAGATAAATACAATGCTTTGAAAAGTATGCTTCCATACGAGGATTTCATAACACCTACCAGGCCTTTAGTCCATCATATAGTGCATCTGCATCTAGCCTACTTTCTAATCACTACTTTTTGTTCCAATTGCAAACTGAGGGGGTGGAAGCAATGAGATTCTCTACTAAGCACCAGTAAAACAAGTGTGTTTTCTGCAGCTGGCGAGCACTGCACACACGTTAACGGTGCCTTATGGCAGTGTTCAATCAAATGAGGCCATAAACTAAAAATAATCATCCTAATACTAATACCTCTTATTCTTCATTGTTGCTGGTCGCTATGGTGCAGCGTTTACCGTGACAAATTCACCGCCATTATTACCCTCTATATGAGTCTCTTTCTTTGCCTCTTATGCTTCCCCCAGTATAATCTAATTGTAGAATCCACACCTGTTCTACAGTTCTATAGAAGCTGCTTTCGATTAATACTGACTTTCAAACATACACACATACACGCACCCTCCACACACACACCAATATTTTCTAAGGTTTTCAGCCATGAGGAAAAATTAGATATAGAATAAGGTTGACCAGAAAATAATATTGTGCAGTGTTCAGGAAAAAAAGAAAGAAAGAAAGCCTGTGTTTTGTGGTCATTGGAAGATTGCTGATGGGTGCATAAATAAAGCATGCTGGAACATCTGTTCTTTGTTGTGCATTCAGCTTTTTAATGTCTTCAAAGAGCAGCTCTGACGCATCACTGAATACCACTCCCCATTCTAGCAACATTTTACCAGAAAATAATAAACCTTCCTGGTGGGGTGCAAAGAGCCAAGGCATTCGGGCAATGCCATTAATTTGGAAATATTTCTTCTTTCTGGGATTTTAAATTCTCTTTCCCTTGAACTCAGTTCAAGTTTGGGAAGCAGGCTGGCATCCTTCTCTGTCTGTGCAATAAATCATCCTGAATATTCTCTTCCAATCTTTTATTATTATTACTATTATTTTTGTTGTTTTTTTAATCATGTTAAAGTTTGCGGAGATTTTCCTTTGTATCTCCTTTTGTCAAATTCAACCAAAAGGCATCATTTCTGTCATTTTTCCCTCTCTTTAATGCCATAGTATTTATTTCTACCGATAAAATTCAGAGGCAGCGTATACCACCTGACAGTTTAACAATATTGGCTGGTGATTCCGATGCAGTGTATGAGGGAGAAATTAAAAACCACAGAGCCCAAGACTGAGGGAAAGCAGCTTGAATTCTAAAATAAAAATTTAGCAGTATGCATTTCTCTCACCACAGGCAGTGAGGCTACTGAAAACGTCAGATGCATCCCTGGAGCTGTCAATGATGTGAAAGGATGAGAGGGCCACAAATCTTTGTAATGCCAGTGTGATTTGATGTAATTGCCATGGAAGGTATAGCAACATAAAATGGCAACTGAGAAATAGCTGTTCAGAGATCTGCAATATACAGAAAGGCATTTGCCCTGCTCTCCAGGATCAGAAGGGGAAAATTACTTAGTGACTTTATCTTCAGCTTCCCTTTTGTTCCACATGTTGGTTTAAAGATTCTGAAATACAGTTAGGTTCCAGAATGCTACATCACCAGCAATTATTTGTAGTGTTTTAGAAATATATATATATTATATTTCAGATGGCATGGAATGGGGGAGCTTGTCCCAATCCAAAACTGTTCAGAGTGTTTGCTGAACTCCTTGCAGAATTCTCAGCCAACATGGCAATCGGAAGGCACAACAGGCTTAAAGGGGCTGATCTGTCTTATTAACAATTTCAAGGGCTAAGCCAATTGATTAATTTTTTTATTAAACTCTCTCTCTGTGTAAATAAATATGAATATCCCTTTGTAAATATCTACAGAGCTGAAAGGCAGTTCTATAAACCAGACTAATCACAAATACGCATCTTTTGTTTGATGGATGTAGAACTATGAAAAATAGCCATTGACTTTGAAAGGACAGACTTTCAGACTTTGAATCTTCCTATCTAGATGGGCAGTTTCCATGAGATGCTTTCAGTTTTTTGGACATGTTTCATCATCCCTTCCTTAGGGCCATCAAGACATTCAAATGATATATGCGCAACAGTGGACAATATGCTAACAACTTTCAACCTCAGTTGTTAGATCCTAATGTGTTACATTTCCCAAAAAGTAATCATATTGGATTAAAAACAGTTAAATAGCTTCATGAAAAGTGACAGAATGCATACTTTGCCTGAAAAAGATCCAAGGATACTTCAGATAATAAATAGCAAAAACTTGTTAAGTGAAGGATTTATATCTTCCTCTTGGAGTAAGACTACTTCTAATCAGAATGGACAAAAGCACATTAAATGAGTCACCTACTAGACTTTGTAAGTTTTGCCATAATTTTCTTTTACTACTTCATGCATCCATTTAAACAATAATAAACCTGTAGTAAAAGATTAAAAATAATATAATTCTAGGACATTTCAAAACCATGAGACTATTCATTGTTGATTTACAGGATAATCAACAATACTAGATTTGATATGGAAAAAGGAAACTACACAACAATGGATAATAATAAAAATATTTAAATATGACTAAAATTTTTGAAAATCCTTGTTTTTTTATTTTACACATACAAATGGAATCATCAATATTCCAATGTTATTTTGGCTATATTTAATAAATAATATCAATAAATCTTAGTAAGTTAATTAATTTCATCTATTCAAGATAAGAACATATACATCAGTGACATGCACTGACTAATGTAATAAAGTGTATAAATTTCAGACTGAAGTACATTAATAATAAATCAGACTAAAGTTATATCAATTAATGGTCCATCTCTGAGAGGTCCAAGGATATCTTTGTTGGTTTGTTAATCAAATGTTAAGACTACAAATACATTGCATGGCAGATTTAAACAATCCACCATTTTAAAAGAGTGGGGCATTCAAGTTTTTATTTGAAAGATCACATGTATTATTCATCTCATGCATCTATATATTTCAATTTCTGGTCATGATGAACTACTATTTTTGAAAATATTCCATGAAAAGAGCCAGTGTTTTGATAAGTAAGGAATTTCAGAATCTGAAGTTGCATCAGGACAGTTTAATTCTGATGTAGCTACAAACTTTTCTTTTCATAGGCTGTCTTTGTATCAGATAAGTATAACATAGGAACAATTTCCAACATCATGCATAAGTTCCAATTTCAATTATGTAGACCATATCTGCAAGATTTGGTTTTAGAAAGTTGTTCCAATCAATTTAACAGTAACTGAAGTAGAACATTGGCTTTAATGACATCTACCACCTCCACTGCCTCAGAGTGTTGGCTCAGGATTGATGGATATTCAAAGTTCAGATTACTATATAATAGGCAACCTAAGCAGGTGAGTTTTTATCAGTTTTTCAAGTTAATTTCTCTCATGCTGAAAAAATGCCATAAATTTGGGAACAGAAAAAAAAAAAGCAAATGTATTATCTTGAACTCTTTGGAGAAAAGTTCTCTTAGGTATGTAATGATACTTATAACAAGCCAAAACTTTGACTGAGATCCTTATAGATGCTTCAAGAGTTTCATGTCTCATAAATAGGATCATGGATGAAAAGTTTCAACAAGCCTAAAAAAAGTGTTTTTATAACAAATCATTCCAGTTGATATTTGTTGTGACTGAAATATTATGAAGATAGAGTGAAAATGGTGTGTGTGTTCAGTACTTTAATTTTCAAGGACATAGAGAAATCTTTATAAATAAAGATAAGCGAAAGTGTATTTGGAGGTTGCCATGAAATGCCAGATGCAGCTATTACAGATCTCTGGAAAAATGCAACCCAGCCTAGCATTCTCTCAGTATTAGCTTCCCATGTTTTTTTGAACCAGAAACTTTAGCATTTTGGATTAAAGGATGCTGATGTAATCATCTATTCATCCTAAAAGATTATTCCATAACCCTTTGGGCTACAATTATATGCATCTAATCCAAGACTGTCAAACTCCTGGCCCAAGGACCGGATGTGTCACGTGCTGGCCATGCCCATGCCTGGTTTAGTGAAGGGAGAAAAAATCCTGATACATTATGTCAAACCGCCATGATGACATGAGTTTGATGCCTCAATCTAATCTAAGTAAATTTTGTTACACTATGAACAAATCTGCCAGTTTTAGTTTCTCATTGTTTCTTATTTTCTGATCTCAGATTTGATCTTGAGGAAAGATTTATGGAAGTCTAGTCTACTTACCTAAACTAAGCCTCACTGACATTCATAATATCATTTGACAAAATCAAATATATGGATTTTGGGTCTGTTTGATATGGTGCAATCCATTGGACACAGCTTCAGCATAATACTTTCTACTTCATTTAATGCTGTTTGAACAGGAATATTGTTGTTGTTGAGTCCTATTGAAATGAAAGGAGGTTGTGCTATACAGTTGCTTGGATGATTGGGAATATTGGTCCATAGTTCTCTTTCCAGCTTTGAGAAATATACAAGAAGACCATATTAAACAAAAGACAGGAAAGGGGTGAGAATTTTATACACAATATTATACACAAATAATAAATACACAGCAAAGACGACTTTATATTCTATACTAGCCTGTTTGGTAAATTGTTCTACAGCTGGCAATTGTATCTATTTCCAACTGAATTTCAACATACTCATCTACTTTCATTATGCTGATATTACTGAAAATCCAGTTACATTTGTAATCTTTAATTTTTCCTTTAAATGTAAAAGTTTCTAGGAACAGATTCAGAGGCATTCTGAAACTCGGGGAATGTTGAAGTAAATAGACTTTTGAAAGAAATTGAAGACTGTGAGTCCCTAGAAAGATGTCCGCAGGATGGCAGAGATTTACAGTTCAGCAGAGAACTAGTTGGCATAAAATGATATTTCAGCACCAAATTTCTAAGTTGTACTATCTGTCTTTTGTTTTATAGAAACAGTTTGCAGACCAGCAAGAATGAATGGTAAAAAGAATACAGAAATATATTACTTTGTAGCTGGGATCTTAAGTTACAATTCTCTCCTTTTTCTCTATTAAATATTTATGCTTCAAAATGGAGAATATTAAAGAAGCAATTTTCATAGGAAAAATAATCCCATACATTTCAGCAGCATAATCTCAATCAGTATTTCAACCCTAGATTCCTGTTTGGCAGGGAACTCCTTTAAAATAAAAACAGCAGGAAGGTATGGAAAAATAGCAGGAAGGAATGGAAAAATAGCAGGAATCTTTTCTGATTCAGGAACAGGGATTTTTGTAACATTAGCATTTGGAAAAGGATTGTTACCCAGATTTTTCTTTTGCTCCATATCATCATTATAGCTTTCACAAGGAGAAAATGGAATGAGTATAGGCTGACAAAAGAATATCTATAGAAGAACTACAGAAAGTTCTGTGTACATTGTTAGCATTCAGGGCAGTTTAGTTTAGTTTACTTTATTGACATTGTACCTCATACAACAGAATCAAACACCCTCTTCAGTACACATCATGACCATGACCATGACCATGAAAATAAACACAAACACACATCCTTCACCCTTGACATATTGAACCGAAAACCCCCAACACTGCACCAATACTGTACTATATAGCAGAATTCAAAAGAGCTACTCCCTGGGATAGAAGCTATTTTTCAGCCTATTTGTTATTGTTTTTATTATTCTGTACCATCTACTGATGGTAATAGTTCAAAAAAAGGGATCCCAGGATGAGATGGAACTTTGAAAATGTTTTGAACTTTCTTAAGACAGCGGGAGTTATAAAGCTCTTCCAAAGGGGGCAGAGGGCAACCAATCATCTTCTGGGCAATGAGAACCCTATGGAGTACTTTCCTATCTGCTACTGTGCAACTGACAAACCATACAGAGGTGCAGTAAGTTAAAATACTCTCTATGGTGCAGCAGTAGAAGGTCACCAGCAGTATTCTCATCTCCGTTGTTTTTGTCGGACGCCTCAGGTACGTATAATCTCTCATGCTGGCCCCTTTTGGACCGCTGCTGCAATGTGAGCCACCCCAAGGTCAGCTATCCATTTTTATGGTAACACACCAGAAACTTAAAACTGGGCACTTATGCTCCACTTGGTCTCCATTGATAAGCAAGGGCTGGATTTCTGATCTGTTCCTTCTGTTAAGTCCATATAAGTTCCTTAGATCTTATTGGGGTTGAGAAGCGAAGTTATGTATGCCTCTACAACCACGGCAGCAAACTGGTCACCTGTCTCGAAGGCAGACTCATTATATACATTCAACAGACTTGTCCAATGTCTACTTGCTAGAAGGCGTCAAGGAATTTGCACTGTT
Organism: Laticauda laticaudata; assembly: GCA_004320025.1. Classification (NCBI taxonomy): domain Eukaryota; kingdom Metazoa; phylum Chordata; class Lepidosauria; order Squamata; family Elapidae; genus Laticauda; species Laticauda laticaudata. Next base: position 14,012 of record BHFT01079220.1, read on the forward strand.
GTCCCTTTTCCAGGATACTCTGGAGATTTCTGGAAAGTGGGATTTTTAATTTTTTTTCTTTCCTAATGGGTTCACGAGTGACCAAAGTGTTTACCAATTTTATATTCATCTGCACGAATAGAGATCATAGTTGGTTATTTGTGTGTGTGTACACAGACACACAACATAATGCATATGCATTACATAATGCTATGCAATACTGATATACATAATGGCTATATAAATAATAATAAATATAGGTGTGGGTATGCGTTATATAGTAGTAGTTTATTACTATAAACTATACGGGGGGGTATAGTGGATATACCTTAATAAATATAGATCATACCGGTACTCTACCATTTATAAAAGGCATGTTGTCTACTTCCCAGGGGTGGTTTATCCGACGTCATTGTAGTTATGCTTTTTAGTGGCAAACCGTTTTCTTCAGAATCTCATCTGCCGATTCATCCAGGACTTCTGTATCTGAGTTTCGTCATGGTGAACTCAACACGAAGCTCTGATAGATGGCAGATGAGATTCTGCTGAACACGTTGCTCACAACTTTAAAAGCACAACTACAACTGGATGTGGGATAATTACCGAAGGAAGCTGAACCAGCAGTACATGTAAGTACTCCGCAAAAAATTTAAAAAAACAACAACACATATATATATTTGTATTATATGTATGCGCAAGTATATGTATATATTAGTAGATTATAGATATATGAATGTTCAGCCTTCCTCGGTGTATTTATCCACGTACATTGTACGTTGTGCGCTTTATATAAAGTGATAGCAACTGTCCATTCGGCAGAATCTCATCTGCAAACATCAGGTTCTGTACTGAGTTCGTCCAGATGAAACTAAAATAAACAGCAATATCTATAATATCTATATATCTGTATCTTATCTATATTATATTATCTATATCTATAATATCTATATATATATCTAATATTATATTATCTATCTATCTATCTATCTATCTATCTATCTATCTATCTATCTATCTATCTATGAGACCTTTAAGTCTTTCTGGGTAACTGTTGTTGGAAAAAATACTCCTAGTATTATAGCATGTTATTAGAAACTTAACACTGATTTACCTTGTATGAAAGACTAATTTTGAATATAGATAACTTACTTAAAAGTTACCAGATTCTTACTTCAATCGCAATAAGTCTATTCTCCATAAACTAGCAAAACACATTGTTTTTAACTCTTCTTCATGCCTATCCATAAGAATTAAAAAATATATTGGTCACTCAGTGGTGCATAGCTGCATGGTGCAATGAATTTCTTTTTGGGAATGCAGAAATAAATGTTATTTGTATACTAATCAAAAGCCAAGAAAAATGTGACAGCCAAATATGATTAGGAAGCATCATGCTTAATATTAAACCTTTATTTTAAAGAACATTACATATATCTAACATCATTGTGATGTTCACTTTTTATGAAAGGGTGCATTTTATAATAAAATGTTGAATAAATTCAGATGGGGGTGTGAATTTAAAATCCATGGATTCTGGGTCATTAATCTGGAGTGGAATTTCAGCTGAAAATGGGAATTTCCCTGAAAAGTTTATTCTGCATTGGGAAAAATTGGCTAATTTGCTAAATTCTTATGGATTGCCTTCTGTAGAATTGACTCAATCAGGAGAACTTAACAGCTATTTAAAACTGGTTTCAACAAGATGGATCAATTAGACTTGCCAAGGTTCTGTAATGATAAAAAAAATAATGATGACTTAAATGTCTCTCTTGAAATATTGTGCTTCTGAGATGTAAACCTAAAAGCCACATTTCTGAATTCTATAAGAAGATATCTGACTTTGTTGAAATTGACAATATATTTATTTTCCATTGACACCCATTGATTATGTTTTAGGTCTAAATGTCTCTTCAGATGGCATACAGCTTTTCTTTGACATAGTTTATTTTGAATTGTAAAGGAAGGTTATTGATTGGGTAAATTTATACATGATCTTAAGGCCCTGTCACACTGGCCGACAGATGCAAAACGTTTGTAAAAAGGACACAGTGGACGAGAAAAATGTTCC